>CM024762.1:27385897-27643986 GCA_014218235.1 Colocasia esculenta | reverse complement strand
CCTCGAGGTATGCCCCAGGTTATGTTGTATAGGTTTATGGTTTTAGTTGAGAAACTGACTATGTAAATCCATGTATATATTTGTGGAATGGAAAGTTTACTTCTGTTTGTGGTTTCCTTTATATTTCTACGGACTTGTGTGATGATATCCCTTGCGAAGCTTCGGCTCATTCGCAGGAGGCGGAGTCGTGTCAGGCTCGTTATCAGGTTAACGGTTTGAACGATGTGGTCCGTCATAGTTGGTATCAGAGCATAGTCTGTATAAATGTTAAGGAACAGGAAATTTACATAGCCTATTCTTTATTTAAACCCACTACTGGTAGTTAACCCTGGGTTTTTGTGTTAATACTTGTTGTGTTGTATGGTTGAAAAATTTTTGTGCAGGATTAGAAATGGCAGATCGGAGAGATGGGGAGGAGGTGGTGATGATCCGGAGGATCCTACCGAGAGGATGATTGAGCAGATATGGGAAAGTCTTATGGAGATCCGTATAGGATGGATCAGCCAGGACCCGCACAGCCAGCAATACCAGTTGTTGAGGAGGCAGTACCAGCAGCCCCAGTTTTACCCCAGGTAGGAGTTGAGGTACCTCCCGTAGTACCTGTGCACCCTGTAGTACTAGTGAGGCCAGCTACCGCAGAGGATCCACAGCTCTTGTGGAGAGGTTTATGAGATTACAACCCCCTACTTACTCAGGTAGCCCTAACCCAGATACTACAAGCATTGGATACATGAGATCGAGACAGTATTTGTGACCATGAGATGTCTGCAGGAGGACTGTCACGTCCCGAGAATTACGCAGTGGATATTAGTTCGAAGAATTCGAGTCGATATCCCGAGACGTGGACAGTCGGCAAATAAGCCTCTAGCTAGCACGCACTAATGTGTATGAACACAACATCATAATAGGGCTCAAACGTTGAACTAAAAATAAATTGTAATCAGATCTCAACTTATTGTATTCCAAATGGAATTGATACAACTCTTAGTCTATGGGATAACAGAACTAGACTCAATAAACAGGAAAGTACATTTACCCCTCACTTCCTACTACATGTTCTAACTCTCAAAATAAACTGCTATAACTAGACTCATAATTGAATCGCTCATCACTCGGATGCATTCCCATCCTCGACTTGCTCTTCCTCTTGAGCTTCATAGTCACCTAGATTGGAAAAAGGTAGGGGATGAGCAAACTAGCCCAGTAGGATTTATATCTCAATGTGCGGGCAATGATATAAGTGATTAACATTTTAGAACTAGGTAAGTACGATGAATGTCATGATATGCGTGTACGATTAAAACAGATTTAAAACATGATACATGAAACAACTAGATAGAGTGAACAAGATAGAATAGATTTTTTTGAACAAGATGACAAAAAAGAACTAGCAATAGATCACTTTGTACAAGCACGCAAGATTTCACTTGATGTCGATAGTTTTCAAGAAAACAAGATATCACTAGTTGCAATAGATGCAGGATGGCCATATCACGCAAGCAAGCAAGCAAGATTGCACAAGCACGATCAAGTAATACTAATCAGGAACGTAGACACTAATGTACACCAAGGAAAGATCCACCAAGAATGCACACAGGTCACGTGTATGTGGTTATGTATCTGACATTCAACAAGCAAGAAAGTACTCCCAGCGCAGATGCAACGCTAGTTATCATTATAACCCATGGTTAACAGTATATTTATGACGCCGTCATTGGGGCTAGACTGGATCCCTTGGACACACGTGTCGTGCCCTGCCAGCCATCTCATGTAAAATTTTTAATGTAGATACCCACAGTCATAAATAATGGCCAATGAGAGTTTCATAAGAACGCATGTGTAATGTCATGTTCATGATGATGATGGGAACAAGTAATAAGTACTGAACATGATTCCATGATAATAATGGTCAAGAGATAAATTTGGTAGCTGAACGGTATGATTTATAATTTAGTTCAGTCTTTACAATAATAGCTTTAGTCTAGATTGTAATTCATGCTCACGAGAACATGAAGAGAAAGGAAGTGCACGCCCTTGATGTATAAGTGTGTAGTGATGTACGCGTGTCAATTCACAATCCGTCGGTCTCAAACTCTAAAAAAAAACACTTAACATGATGGCATGCAATGAACAATGCATTTAACTACATATGGGTTTACAAGATTTTAAGATAAAATTTATCATTTAAAGCAAGCTAGAATGGTAACAAGAGTAAATCACAAGTTCATGTATGATCATATCATTAAGAAAGCAATTAGAATAATATTCATGTAATTAAGGATTTTTCAATGGGTTAAACACTTTTAAGCCATTAAATAGACATTATGTAATGAACAGACCCAAGACAGGCAATATTTGGCAAAGGTAGTGTCGACACAACCCATACTGGTGTCGACACCATTCTTCGAACACAAAGCAAAAACATGAAGAACTGTCAAGTAGTGTCGACACAGGATCAGGTGGTGTCGACACTAGAGACAGCTCCCAGAACACCTTCAGGCCAATCTGGGACAGTGTGTCGACACTAGCCCAAGTAGTGTCGACACTAGTAGCCTTCCAGAACACCTTTTGGACAAAACTGGTCAGGTAGTGTCGACACTAAATCAGGTAGTGTCGACACTAGAGACCTTCCCAGAACACCTTCTGAGCTGTGCTGGGACAGTGTGTCGACACTAGCCCAAGTAGTGTTGACACTAAAGCCCTTCCAGAACAAAACCTACAGGTCAAGTGCAACCTGAAAACACATCTCATGCAAAATTTACTTACCATGCTTATAACTTTCAAACGAATGACATTTAGACAAAATGTTCAACATGAAATATGACGAGGTCAACTAGTGGAAGAACTTTGATGTTGGGGGTTTAATCTAATTCGGTTTTGAATCCTGAGAAACATGTGAAGAACAAAAAGTCAAGTGTAGCCCGAAATCATAGTATCATGCAGTGACTCTCTTCCCATGCCTATAACTCTCTAACCAAAGACTTTTGGATAAAACATCCAACATAAAAGATGATCGTGACTTCAAGTAGAAAAACTTTCATGAAGGAAGTTTAGTCAAATTCGGTCTCGAATCACATGCACGACTTTGGCAAAAAGCTTGTAATTCAAATCTACTGGATGAAATTCGATGAAACCAGAGAGCAATGAAAGCTAACTTGATGCTATACACATTGGTATAGTATATGTTAAGGTTTGGCCTGAGAAAACCTACCTTTTTGGTTGAAGAAGTCTCATTTTTCCAGAAAAACCGTGTTCAGACCACTTGGAGGAGAACGCTTACCACTCCGTATATACTGCATGGAATTTGGGCGTTCCACTTGGGTTAGAACTTAGATTTGACCCACTTTCCAGGGGTATAAGCCTTGCAAGGTTTGGTTTAGGTTTGACCTACCTTTAGTCGACTTCAAGATGATGGTCTGTGCAGGTCGCAGCAGACACAACGGGGAAGAAGAACAAACTTGGTGTGGGGATCTCCTGCTTCCCCAGCTGCCAAGAACTCCTCCACACGACCCTAGAAAGTTATAAAACTCATTCCTAAGGTTTGGTGAAGAGTATTTAAGCAACCATGGTGTTTTAGGAGTCCTATTATGACTAGGAAAGCCAGGTTGCGGTTTTGTCATGTTAGTTTCCTACTTAGGGAGGATTTCTTACTCCCATAGAGTGTGTGAGGCTTTAGGAAACCTCCCACCATAGATAGGCACGAATTTGGGTTGCCAAGAATGCATGGTTGCATCCCAATTTAACTCAAATTGCCTTTTTCTAATTTCAGCCTATTTAGAGTTACGAATTTTCCCTGTATTTTCTAGCTTTATGGATTATTGGCTACATGATGTCCATTGACCCAATTATGATTTGGGTCATTAATATATAATGTTGGAAGTCCTCCAACACTTTTATTTAAATTTTTGATTGCGTCGTATTTCCGTGTTAACGGTTTTCCGACTTGTTACAACACGTATGATAATGATGCGTATGTTTTACATACTTGGAAATTATTATTTCCATTTATTTGAATTCTTAATAAGCTAAAATTTTCGGGGTGCTACAGGACAGAGTTATTCTTGCTATTTACCAGTTGAGGGGATTTGCTCAGGAATGGTGGAGACTCAAGTTGCAGACTGTTTTTGCAGGAGGAAGGACGAAGAATATGGAATTACTTGGCAGAGTTTCTAACAGTTTTCAATGACACGTTCTTTCCATTACAGATCCAGCAAGCAAAGAGGGAGCAGTTTAGAACTTTACAGCAAGGAAGATTGTCTGTGTTGGAGTATCAGATGAGATTCATGGCATTGAGTAGATATGCCCCTTATGTGGTGATGATCATGCAATAATTGTGGAGTAATTTATTAGGGGATTAAGGTCTGAGTTGCAGGATGCAGTAGCTCCACTGATGTGCAGAACAGTAGAGGAAGCGGCATAGCGGGCAACTGTGTTAGAAAGGACTTTGCAGGCTAGGCAGAGTCAGTCTCAGGTGGGAGGTTCAGGCAGTTTTCGACTTCCCCGGCAGTCGCAGGGCATTAGCAAAGGAAAAGCACCCTCAGGAGCATCATCGTCTGGGATAGCAAAGTGGGGTAAGCAGATCAAGAAATTCTTTCAAGGAGGAGGACGTGGCAGAGGCAGAAACAGGGTTTTCAGCAGGGTGGTTTTCAGGAAGGGCGTGGCTACAGGACATCGGTTCAAGAGGAGTCCCAGCAGAGTACCGCAGGTCAACTCGCAACTTTTCGGGAGGTCATATGTTATGCTTGTGGTCAGCCAGGACATTATGCCAGGGATTGTCCGTCTCGAGGATATGGTTATGGAAGGGGAACTCAGTAGCAGCAGCAGACATATCAACCATCAGCAGAGAGAGGCAGAGGAACCCTTTTTAGAGAGGAGGTCGAGGTCGGGTGATGGCAATCACCAAGGCGCAGGCAGAAGCATCAAATTCATTGAAGGTATACTACCAATTTTTGATTTCTCAGCTAGAATATTAATTGATCCGCGTGCTTCTCATTCATTTATTTCGAAGATTTCTTGGATAGTCTAGCTCATCCCATAGAAGAAAGGCAGTCTGAATTGGTGGTTGAGATTCATACCTGTGATTTTATGCTTACTTCCTGTTGTTAGATGAGGTTCCAATTGTGATTCATGGGAATCAATTGCCGGCAAAGTTATATGCTTTGTCTTTAAAGGAATATGATTGATTCTGGGATGGATTGGCTAGTCTCTGGTAGACTGTAGAAAGAAAAGGGTCAGGTTTTGTAGACCTGATGGAATAGCTTTTGAATTTCAAGGTATGCCTTCTGTTCTCCTAAGTTTATCATTCTGCGCTCAGAGCTAGAAGATTAATTAATGCAGGATGTATAGCGTATCTTGCTTCCGTGAGTTTGGTTGAGTCTCATAAATCTATAGAGTTTGTACCAGTGGTTAGAGAATTTATAGATGTATTTCCAGAAGAGTTGCTGGGGCTAGCACCGTGCAGAGAGGTAGATTTCACTATTGAATTAGAACTAGGCAGTATGCCGATCTCAAAGCACCGTACAGAATGGCACCGCAGAATTAAAAGAGTTAAAGAAGCAGTTGCGAGAGTTATTAGAGAAAGGTTTCATCAGGCAAGTCACCACCATGGGGTGCACCAGTGTTATTTGTTAGAAAGAAGGATGGTAGTCTGAGGATGTGTATAGATTACCGGCGTTGAATAAGGTACAATCAAGAACAAGTATCCGCTCCCAAGAATAGATGATTTGTTTGATCAGCTTCAGTCAGCAAAGGTGTTCTCCAAGATTGATTTGAGGTCAGAATATCATCAGTTGAGAATAAAGGAAGAAGATATTGAAAAGTCAGCCTCAGGACCAGGTATGGACATTATGAATTGTAGTAATGCCATTTGAGTTGACAAATGCGCAGCAGCTTTATGAACTTGATGTAACGACCCGAGAACCCGACCCTCGGCCCACGCCGAGGACCCGATTTTTCGGTCGCCGCCCACGGACCAGGGGGGCCCGGAAGGGCTATAAACACGGTCTGACAGGATATGTAACGGAGGTAAACGTCAATGCTAAGCTAGAAGCGTACAAGCGGAAATAGGAAAGTAAAACGAGACCGCTGCGTACCGCTCTAAGTACAGTCCCAACGCACGCACACTAGTACAAGTAAGGAAAGGGGAGAGACAAGTCCTTAGGGGCATATCCCGAGGGTGACGTACACTGAGAGGGGGAACCACTGCTAGCTACGGGGACCAAGACTACCGCCCCGTCTCCTCCGCCCGACGCGCGCGCCCTGCCGCTGCTGGGAAGACTCACCTGGAAAACAGAGGGATGAGCTTCACAACAGAAGCTCAGTAGGGACTACCAATCTCCTACTGGCTCTAAATAGGCAGAGGAACATATACTCTATTAATAAAGGAAAGACGGCAGTTTATATCTTTCTACCTACAAAAGGAAGTGTGGAAGCGAAGCTAAAGCTAACACGGTACGGAAAGTACTCTAGGTCGGAAACTCCGTACGACTGCCTGTCGCGACCACCACGGCTAGTAAAACACAGACGGAGGGAACTCCGCCTGGACAAGGAACACTAGCAACGGAACAACACCACTAGTCAGACGGTCAGGTGCGTCCAAAACGTCTTATCCTCGACCTAGGTCCTGACCCTCGCGTCTCGTCAGAGCGAGGTAGGACACAAGTACAACAACAGTAACCGCCGTAGTCTGGTCCGGACTGCGGTCCCAGCCTGGCCTCTCTAAGCGGTTCCGGGGCCGCAAAGGAGCGAGGCAGTGAGAAGAAGGACTGGCTGGCCTGTGCCGGGTAGAACTCCAAACTGTCCTCGACGTCCCAGACCAACCACGAGAGCTCTGCAAGCGACTCACCGCCACTGTCCTAACCACCATTTTCCCCTCAGCTCCAGAGTCCGCCTAAGCGGCTGCCAACTCGAGCACACTCGTAGCCCGGAGTACTCCCTCAACAGGCTCCCGAGGACGGGGGTCCCAGGTAACGGTAACAACCTCTCGCACGGGACAAGCCCTCAAGTGCCGTGCACCAGGCGAACGACTAGTGTGAGACCGTACTAGGGAACTAGCACAGGTGCCACGGTACAGTAAAGCAAAAACGGAAGCGGCGGAAGCACAACCTGCCTCTTGACTGAGAAGGCGACATAGGCCCTGTCGCCTTCAAGAAGGCGACATAGGGGGTCGCCTTACCAGTCAGATGGCGACACTGGCATGTCGCCTTACCATGACAGGTGGCGACACAGGGTATGTCGCCTTCAGGCCAGTCGGGGGTTCCGGAGACTCTTCTTCCGGAACCTCCAAAACGGGAGAAACACTACACACGGGGGAGGGGAGCATGCTTATCATGCTAGAAAGCCATTAAACACACAAACCACCCTCGAACACCCCAAGAACATGGATTCTACGCTCGGAGGAAAACCTCACTCACACGAGCATGGAGTTCTCACACTCCCCAAACCCCAATCACACGAGAACCACGGTCTAGACGGGGAGGGGATCATGCTTAGGGCGAAGGAGTCGGTGTCCCTACCTCCACGCGAAGAACGCACCTGTTGGGGCCTTCTCGTAGGTTAGTCGTCTCCTCCTCGCACCGCACGGCACGAACACAACCTCTGCACGAACGGAGCGTCACCCTCCTCAGCACGGCCGCCTCAACACGGGGGAGGCACCCCAAAACCGACGAAAGCTCCGAGAGGGCGAGAGAAAGAGGGGGAAGGAGAGGCGCGAGAGAGAGGGAAGGGGCTCGGGCGCCCGGGCTTTAAGCCCGCGGTGCTGAGAAGGCGACATACCCCATGTCGCCACGGGAACCAGAAGGCGACACACCCCCCGTCGCAACCCACTGACAACGGTCAAATCTCAGAATTCGAAAAAGTGAAGGCGACAGCCATCTTGTCGCATTCACCGACACCGCCAGAGCCGTATGACACAAAGGACGCCTGTCACGTCTGTCAGACGGCGTCTGGGGCGACGCGATGGGAAGGCGACATAGGCCATGTCGCCTTCAAGAAGGCGACATACCCCATGTCGCCATCCATCAAACAGAGGTGATAGTGGGTATGTCCTTCAAGAAGGCGACATACCCCATGTCGCAATCCCAAACAGAACCAGACATCGACGCGATTGGAACCACGTCGCGACAGTCGCCCTGCCGCGACCCAGAGGACGGGGCCAAGGGCCCAAGGGGGCCGGGTGTTACAACCCTCCCTCCTTAAGACATTTCGTCCTCGAAATGAAAACAACTCGGTCTCAACCCGGAAGATGACAAAAGGGGAGATCACCACATACCGGTCAATCAAAAAGTAAGGAAACTCTCCTGCATCTTGTCCTCGCGCTCCCAGGTGGCCTCGCCACCGACGCGGTTCTGCCAAAGACCTTAACCAGCGGAATCTGCTTGCGCAACTGCTGAATTCTGCGGTCGACAACACTAACTGGGTACTCTGGCACTGACAAATCTGGCGCTACCTCTAGCTGCGAGTAGTCCAACACGTGCGAAGAGTCTGCAACGTACCTCCTGAGCTGCGAAACGTGGAAAACGCTGTGCACACCTGCTAGCTCTGTCGGAAGACTCAGCCTGTACGCCACCTCGGACCCTCTCAGAAATGGGGAAGGGCCCAATATATCTGGGACTGAGCTTCCCCTCTTACCAACCTCATGACTCCTTGGTCGGCGAGACCCGCAGGAAGACCAGGTCACCGACGCTGAACTCTAGCGGTCTCCTGCGGACATCCGCATAACTCTTCTGCCTGCTCTGTGCTGCCCGAAGCCTCTGCCTGACCAAACTGACTGTCTCTGCACACTGCTGCACTAACTGGCCCCAAAAGCTGCCTCTCACCAACCTCAAACAGTGAAGCGGAGTCCTGCACGAGCGACCGTACAAGGCCTCGTATGGCGCCATTCCGATGCTCGAGTGATAACTGTTGTTATACGCGAACTCTACCATCGGAAGGTGAGACTCCCAAGTGCCGCTCCAGTCTACACAACACGCTCTCAGCATATCCTCCAGTGTCCGTATGGTCCGCTCTGACTGACCGTCTGTCTGCGGGTGGTATGCTATGCTGAACCTCAACTCTGTACCCAGTGCTCTCTGAAGACTGTGCCAAAACCCTGACGTGAACCTCGGATCTCTGTCTGAAACGACTGAAACTGGGATCCCGTACAACGAAACAACTTTGTCCACGTACAATCTGGCCAACCTGTCCACTGACCACGACATTCTGATCGGAAGGAAGTGCGTTGCCTTGGTCAAATGGTCCACAATCACCCAGATACCATCGTGCCCCTGCGGGGTGCGGGGTAAGCCAACCACGAAGTCCATGGTGATGTCGTCCCACTTCCACTCAGGAATGGGCAATGGCTGCAGCTCACCACCAGGACCCTGGTGCTCAGCCTTCACCTGTTGACAGGTAAGGCACCGAGCGACGAACTCCGCCACGCCCCTCTTCATCCCCGGCCACCAGAAGAACCTCCTCAAACAATGGTACATCTTGGTGGAGCCGGGATGAACGACATACCTCGACCTGTGAGCCTCTGACAACACTTCCTGACGTACCTCCTCTGGAACGTACAAACGACATCTAAACCTGACCTCACTGTCCTCGCTGAGCTCAACGTCCGGCATCCGCAAAATGTCTGCTAACTCTGCATCTGCTCGCTGCGCCTGCAACACCTGCCTGAACAGTGACGGCCGAACTGACAAACTGGAAGCCACGGCACGATCTCTGGTCCTCGACGGAACAAACAACCCCTGAGACAGCTCCTCAAACAGTCTCCACTCTCTGACCATTAGCGAACTCAAGCGCACGCGCCTACTCAATGCATCGGCTACAACGTTAGCCCTTCCTGGATGATAGGAAAGGGTTAGGTCGTAGTCCTTCAAATACTCCATCCACCTGCGCTGCCTTGAGTTCAGATCCCTCTGGGTGAAGATGTACTGCAAACTCTGGTGATCGGTGAAGATCTGAAAAGCCTCGCCATACAGGTAGTGCCTCCACAACTTGAGAGCGTATACCACTGTTGCTAGCTCCAAGACGTGGGTGGGATAGTTCTCCTCATGCTTCTTGAGCTTCCGAGAAGCATAGGCAATGACCCCACCATGCTGCATCAGCACGGCACCCAAACCTGACCTCGACGCATCAGTGTAAACCACGAACCCACCGGTGCCCGACGACAAGACCAACACTGGCGCCGAAGTCAACCTCGTCTTCAGCTCCAAGAAACTCTGCTCACAGTTCTCTGACCAAACAAACCTGGTGTCCTGCCTCGTCAACCGAGTCATTGGTGCTGCAATCTTGGCGAAATCCTGAATGAACCTCTGTAGTAACCTGCCAGACCTAGAAAACTGCGGACCTCTGCAACTGATGTGGGCTGCTCCCACGACAACACGGCCTCCACCTTGGCAGGGCCACTGCCACACCAGAACCCGAGATCACGTGCCCGAGAAAGTGCACCTCGCTCAGCCAAAATTCGCACTTGTCGAACTTGGCGTAAAGACGGTGACTCCGCAGGTCTCTAGCACGATCCTCAGGTGCTCCTCGTGCTCCTCTTCAGAAGCCGAGTAGACCAGAATATCATCACAAAAACAACAACAAAGCGGTCTAGGCACTCACTGAACACCCTATGCATCAGATCCATGAATGCTGTAGGTGCGTCGTCAGCCCAAACGGCATCACGACGAACTCAAAGTGACCGTACCTGGAACGGAAAGCCGTCAAACCAACATCTGACTCTCTGATCCGCAGCTGGTAGTAGCCAGATCTCAAGTCGATCTTCGAGAAAACTCGGGCCGATTGCAACTGATCAAACAAATCATCAATTCTCGGCAACGGGTACCTGTTCTTCACAGTAACCTGGTTCAACTGCCGATAATCGATGCACAAACGAAGACTACCATCCTTCTTCCTCACGAACAAAACAGGCGCACCCCACGGCGAACGACTCGGGCGAATGAAGCCCAGCTCAAGAAGCTCCTACAACTGGCGCTTCAACTCACGCAGCTCCGCCGGGGCCATCCGGTAGGGTGCCTTGGACAAAGGCATCGTACCGGGCAAAAGCTCGATGGAGAACTCTACCCCGCTCAGGCGGCAAACCAGGTAGATCCTCCGGAAAGACGTCAGAAAACCAGAAACAACTGGCACATCAAAAACTGAAGACCCGCTAGGCTCCAAGGAACAAACCGAAGCAAGGTAAGTAACACAGCCATCACGGATCAAACGACGAGCCTTACAAAAAGAAATGAACGGCCGACGGGTAGACCGAATACCTCGAAAGCAAAGAACAGGTGCTCCAGGTATCTCGAACCGAACGGTCTTCCTCTGACAATCAACCACAGCTGAGTGAGCCTCCAACCAGTCCATGCCCAGGATGACGTCGAAGTCGCAAAGCTGCAGCACGTACAACCTGGCCGGCAACTGGTGACCCTCAACCTCGACTATCACACCCTCCAGGTAACGAAGGAACGCATGTAGTCACCGGACTGGAGATCGACCAATACGTCACACTGCCTCTCGGGAGCGTGACAAGCAAGAGACTCGTAAAACTCCTCGGAAGCAAAACACAAGGAAGCACCGGGATCAACCAAAACACGAGCAGCTCTGCCAAGGATAGGTAGAGTACCTATCACCAGGTTCGACGCCTCTGCCTGCTCCCGGGTGAGCGCCATCACACGACCACGACCACGCTGCGGTGCCGGCTGGGGCTGCTGCTGCTGCGGTGGCTGTTGGGGGTACTGTACTGGATGCTGCTGGTACGGTTGGTACTGCTGCGGCTGCGGAAACTGCTGAGCCTACTGCTGGTACTGCCCTCTCTGCTGCTGACGCGGTGCCTGCTGCTGGGGAGGGTACTGGTACTGAGGTGGCTGCTGCGCGTACTGCACTGGCTGCTGCTGCTGCGGAGCTTGCCCCCTAGGGCAATCCCTCCTAAAGTGGCCTGGCAAGCCACAAGTGTAGCACACTGACTCCTGACTGCCCTGCTCAGCACCCTGCTGTACTGACTGCTCTGCAAACCTGGACTGACGCCTCAGCTGATGGCTTCGTCCACCCCCGCGAGTAGACAACTTCCTGAACTGCGAGCGAATTCCAGAGCTACCGGAACTGCCCGAGCCTGAGGAAGAGGAAGTCGCACTACCGCGGCTGCCTGCTGGACGCTGGTACGGAGAGGACCTGGAAGAGGCTCCTCCCTGCTGCTGCTGCTGCTGAGGCTGCCAAGCCTCCCTATCCAAGGCGGTGGCCTTCGCCACGGCCCTCCCAAGGTGGTACCCATGTGTGCCGTCACACCCCACCTCAGGTCTGGTCTCAGCCCTGCTACATGAGGCACATGCCTCAACAACCGGACAAACCTCTGGTGGTACTGAGAAACTGTGAGGTCGCCCTGCACCAATTCGTGGAACTGGTCCCGTCTCTCACGTCGAGCGTAGTCGGGGAAGTACTCGCCGTGGAAGACCTCTGAAAACTGCTGCCAAGAGATCTGGTCCAACCGCTGCCCCTGGAAGTGAGTCTGCCTCTGAACTCTCCACCACTCATGGGCTGCTCCCTTGAGCTGATATACTGCCAAACGAACCTGGTCCTCCTCAGCGCACTCCATAGTCTCGAAGATGCGCTCCAACTCATGGGTCCATCTCTTGCCTTATCTGGATCATACTCACCGTGGAACATCGGTGGGCGAAGACGCAGGAACCTCTCAAGGAGAGCGGTCCTCGCCTCCGACCCGCTGCCCTCCGCTGACCGGACCGAGTACTCCCAGTACCTGACCGCTGCTGGCGGACTGGCTGCTCCACCTCTGGCTCCACCTCCTGCTGCTCTGGTACGGCTGGGGGAGGTACTGGAAACTGACCACTGCTGTGCTGCCTGCCCGGGCTGCCACACTCCCTGGTACATAGCTCTGAAGAACTGCTCGGCCATGGGAAACCAGTCTGCATACTGCTGAGGATGAGGGTGGTACTCCTGCTTGCTGCCCACCTGCTGCCGCTGCCTCTGCTGCTGCTGCCTGTGCACCCTGAGGCTGTGCCACTGACTCCTCCCCGGACACCTCCTCCTGAACCTGCCCCTGAGCGGGCATGTCGGACTCATCCTGCTGCTCAACCAGCTGCCTAGCCTGACTGCGCCTACGCGGAGCCATGACCTATACGGCAACATAACTGACAAAGGTTACAAATACCTCTCGGGCGGCTAGCAGTGTACTTGTACTATTGTTGGGACTTACTATTGCAGTTTAGATCCACTACAAGTCCTGTCAGACCAAGCTCTGATACCAATTGTAACGACCCGAGAACCCGACCCTCGGCCCACGCCGAGGACCCGATTTTCGCGGTCGCCGCCCACAGACCAGGGGGGCCCGGAAGGGCTATAACACGCGTTGACAGGATATGTAACGGAGGTAAACGTCAACAGCTAAGCTAGAAGCGTACAAGCGGAAGCAGGAAAGTAAAGCGAGACTGCTGCGTACCGCTCTAAGTACAGTCCCAACGCACGCACACTAGTACAAGTAAGGAAGGGGAGAGACAAGTCCCTTAGGGGCATACCCCAAGGGTGACGTACACTGAGAGGGGGAACCACTGCTAGCTACGGAGACCAAGACTACCGCCCTGTCTCCTCCGCCCGACGCGCGCCCTGCCTGCCGGGGCTGGGAAGACTCACCTGGAAAACAGAGGGATGAGCTTCACAACAGAAGCTCAGTAGGGACTACCAATCTCCTACTGGCTCTAAACAGGCAGAGGAACATATACTACTATTAATAAAGGAAAGACGGTAGTTTATATCCTTCTACCTACAAAAGAAGTGCGGAAGCGAAGCTAAAGCTAACACGGTACGGAAAGTACTCTCGGTCGAAAACTCCGTACGATGCCCGTCGCGACCACCACACGGCTAGTAAAACACAGACAGAGGGAACTCTGCCTGGACAAGGAACACTAGCAACGGGAACAACACCACTAGTCATACGGTCAGGTGCGTCCACAGACGTCTTATCCTCGACCTAGGTCCTGACCCTCGCGTCTCATCAGAGCGAGGTAGGACACAAGTACAACAACAGTAACCGCCGTAGTCTGGCCGGACTACGGTCCCACGCTTGGCCTCTCTAAGCGGTTCCGGGGCCGCAAAGAGCGAGGCAGTGAGAAGAAGGACTGGCTGGCCTGCGCCGGGTAGAACTCCAAACTGTCCTCGGCTTCCCAGACCAACCACGAGAGCTCTGCAAGTGACTCACATGCCACTGTCCTAACCACCATTTTCCCCTCAGCTCCAGAGTCCACCTAAGCGGCTGCCAACTTGAGCACACTCGTAGCCCGGAGTACTCCCTCAATAGGCTCCCGAGGACGGGGGGTCCCAGGTAACGTTAACAACCTCTCGCACGGGACAAGCCCTCAAGTGCCGTGCACCGGGCGAACGACTAGTGTGAGACCGTACTAGGGAACTAGCACAGGTGCCACGGTACAGTAAAGCGAAACGGAAGCGGCGGAAGCACAACCTGCCTCTGGACTGAGAAGGCGACATAGGCCCTGTCGCCTTCAAGAAGGCGACATAGACGGTGTCGCCTTACCAGTCAGATGGCGACACAGGGCATGTCGCCTTACCAGATAGGTGGCAACACAGGGTATGTCGCCTTCAGGCCAGTCGGGGGTTCCAGAGACTCTTCTTCCGGGAACCTCCCCGAAACGGGAGAAACACTACACACGGGGGAGGGGAACATGTTATCATGTTAGAAAGCCATTAAACACACAAACCACCATCGAACACCCTAAGAACATGGATTCTACGCTCGGAGGAAAACCTCACTCACACAGGCATGGAGTTCTCACACTCCCCAAACCCTAATCACATGAGAACCACGGTCTAGACGGGGAGGGGATCATGCTTAGAGCGAAGGAGTCGGGTGTCCCTATCTCCACGCGAGCGCACCCGTTGGGGCCTTGTCGTGGTTTGGTCGTCTCCTCCTCGCACCGCACGGCACGAACACAACCCCTGCACGAACGGAGCGTCACCCTCCTCAGCACGGCCCCTCAACACGGGGGAGGCACCCCAAAACCGACGGAAGCTCTGAGAAGGCGAGAGAAAGAGGGGAAGGAGAGAGCGAGAGAGAGGGAAGGGGCTCGGGCGCCCGTGCTTTAAGCCCGCGGTGCTGAGAAGGCGACATACCCCATGTCGCCACGAGAACCAGAAGGCGACACACACCCCCCGTTGCAACCCACTGACAACGGTCAAATCCCAGAATTCGAAAAAGTGAAGGCGACAGCCATCTTGTCGCGTTCACCCGACACCGCCAGAGCCGTACTGACACAAAGGATGCCTGTCACGTCTGTCAGACGGCGTCTGGGCGACGCGATGGGAAGGCGACATAGGCCATGTCGCCTTCAAGAAGGCGACATACCCCATGTCGCCATCCATCAAACCAGGAGGCGACAGTGGGTATGTCACCTTCAAGAAGGCGACATACCCCATGTCGCAATCCCAAACAGAACCAGACATCGACGCGATCGGAACCACGTCGCGACAGTCGCCCTGTCGCGACCCAGAGGACGGGGCCAAGGGCCCAAGGGGGCCGGGGTGTTACATTGATGAATAGGATATTTCATCTGTATCTGGATCAGTTTATAGTAGTTTTTATCGATGTTATCTTGATATATTCAGCATCAGAAGAAGAGCATGTAGCCCATTTAAGAATTACATTGCAGGCATTGAGAGAGCATCAACTATATGCTAAGTTCAGTAAATGTGAATTCTGGTTGAAAGAGATACAGTTTTTGGGTCATGTGATCTCTGGTGAAGGAGTTGTAGTAGATCCAACAACAGTGGAAGCAGTGTTGAAGTGGGCAAAGCCAAAAACAGTGTTAGAGATTAGAAGCTTTTTAGGTCTTGCAGGTTATTATGGAAGATTTATTTAAGATTTCTCTAAAATAGCAGCCCTAATGACCAAGTTGATCAGGAAAGGAGTTTCTTTTGTGTGGTCTTCTGAGTGCAGGCGCAGCTTTGCTGAATTGAAAAAAAGGCTTACTACAGCACCAATATTAGAAATTCCTTCAGGAAGTGGTGGTTTTGCGATATATACAGATGCATCTAGAAGAGGATTAGGGGCAGTATTAATGCAACATGGAAAAGTGGTTGCTTATGCTTCTAGGCAATTAAAGAAACATGAAGAGAATTACCTGACTCATGATTTGGAGCTGGCAGCGGTAGTGTTTGCTTTGAAAATTTGGCGGCATTATTTATATGGAGAAAATTTTGAAATATTTACAGATCATAAGAGCCTAAAATATATATTTTCACAGAAAGATTTGAATTTAAGACAACGCAGATGGATGGAATACTTGAAAGACTATGACTTCAGTTTGGGATATCATCCGGGTAAAGCAAATGTTGTGGCTGATGCATTGAGCAGAAAAGCTGTTATGAATCAACTTATGATCAGAGAATGGAAATTATATGAATAAATAGCAGATAATTCCTTATATGTGCCAATAGTCAGCAGAGAGAGTGTTGGCAAATAGTGCAGTTGAACCTTCTCTTTATAGACAGATAATTGAAGCCCAAAAAGCAGATGAGAACTTGGCAGATATTTTAAGAATGGAGGAGGTAACTTTGGGCCATGATAATGGAGTCAGATTAAAAGGCTGAGTATATGTTCCAGCTGATGCAGGAATTAGACAGAAAGTGCTAGAGGAGGCCCACAGGTCAAGATATACTATTCATCCAGGCAGTACTAAGATGTATCAAGGAATGAAGGGTTTTTACTGGTGGCCAAACATGAAAAGAGAAATTGCAGAATTTATAGCAAGATGTGCTATCTGTCAGCAAGTAAAAGTAGAACATCAGCGACCAGGAGGTTTGTTGCAACCTTTGCCCATACCACAGTGGAAATGGGATGATATAGCTATGGATTTTATAGTGGGATTGCCCAGCTCAGCAGGTCATAATGGCATTTGGGTTTTTGTTGATAGACTGACTAAAGTTTGCAAATTGTTACCGGTTAATATGTCATGGTCAGTAGACATGTTAGCCAAGTTATATGTAGAAAGAATAATACCATTGCATGGAATTCCAGTTACTATTGTTTCAGATCGAGATCCAAGATTCACCTCAGGCTTTTGGAGAAGTTTGCAAAGGGTAATTGGTACAGAGTTAAGATATAGTTCAACATATCACCCGCAGACAGATGGACAGACAAAAAGGACCATCCAGACAATAGAAAATATGTTGAGGGCCTATTGTTTGGTTTGGGGAGGAATTTGGGAATGTCATTTGAGTATGGTTGAGTTTGCATATAATAACAGTTATCAAGCAAGTATCAGAATGGCACCTTATGAGGCATTATATGGCAGATCATGCAGGACACCATTGAATTGGCATGAGGTAGGAGAAAGGCAAGTTCTGACTCCGGAGTTAATCAGGCAATGTGCAGAAATAGTTAAGTTTATTAAGAAAAACTTTAGATAGTGCAGAGTCGATAGAAGAGTTATGCTGATAACAGGCACATGCCATTGCAGTTTGAAGTGGGGATTATGTTTTCGAAGGTTTCTCCTACTAAGGTGTATTTAGATTCAGCAAGCGAAGCAAGTTGAGCCCAGAATATGTAGGTCCATTCTAGATAATGGAAAGATTAGGCGAGACGGCTTACAGGTTAGATATGCCAGCAGACTTCGCAGATGTTCATAATGTTTCACATGTCTCAATGCTCGGAAAGTACATTGAAGATCCGTCCCAAGTAATCAGTTACCAGAGAAGTGAATTAAAGCAAGACATGACAATGCCAGAATATCCAGTACAGATCACAGGCCGCAGAACCCAAAAGCTCAGGAATAAGAGTATTGATTAGTGAAAGTCAGATGGGAAAACAGGCAAGGCGGTGAGGATACTTGGGAACTAGCAGATGAAATGATGAAGACGTATCCATACTTGTTTGAGTAAGCTTTTAATTCTTTTAGGTGATAGTACCCTATTTTTTTTAAATTGAAAATTATTGCTATCGGATTCCACTTTAAATTTCGAGGACGAAATTTCTTTTAGGTGATAGTAATGTAGCACATCGACTGTTCAGATCGTCTTATATTCGTTGTGGTGGCCAGTGTGTGGCCCACATTATGAGTAGCAAGTGTTTTCACAGGTTTCTGGGGCGTTGTGGGCCGGCTGGTTGGCCCAAAATGCAGGTTTGTTCTCTGTCCTTGAACGCGACAGAGGTGCGCGTCGCGTTCTCATCGCGAGACCCAGGGACGTCGCGTTCAGGTTGCCGCTATTTTGGCTCATCGTCTGCATGCACGCCGCGTGTCGCGCGCTGGAGGAGCGTGCTGACGTCGACAGGCGGATCACGACGGGTAGCCGCGTTGTGACCAGGTCGCGACATCGCGATACATCGTGTTCCCAACCGAGCTGCGTTTTTTAAGAAACCCTGGCAGAATAGAGCTTTCACAAGCTCTGCTCGGCCAGGGGAGGTGTTGCTCGTGGGTTTTTGGGCGATTCGAGCTCGTGGGACTTGGTTGGAGGTGTTCTAGCCGCGAGGATCGCGTGTGGAGCGAGAGAAACGTCAGGTTATCGCCTGTTTAGGTGTTCTTCATCAAAGTAGGGAGATTCTACCCTTTTTCTTCATGGAATCATTGTGTGTGTGTCGTGTGATATGTTTACTTCTTTAAGAACCGTAGATGGCATGCTAGGACATCACAAAGAGCATGAAAAATGGATTAGAAACCATGTATGGAAGGGTTTTTAGGGTTTTCTGGCGAAGGGGACCCAGATAGGGTTTTTCGCCTGTGAAGGTGACGGTCTCCCCTGTCGCGATCTGATTGCGACAGGATGATATGTCGCATTCACATCTCTAGATTGCGATTGGTCGGGGCGTCGCTATCTGAACGCGACCTGAGCCTCTGTCACGATCGCAGCCGAGGGTTGTTATTTGCATATAATTGTTAATGTATGTATCCGTTACTGTTTTACCGATGCATGGCATGGTTAACCGATGTGTGTAGAGGTGGTTTGTGGTGCTTTGGCATTTGTTGCGTTCCTCGGAAATGTTGTTCACATGGTGAGCTACAGGTTTACGTGGCTGTGTGTGTAACTGGTTTCAATGACCCGTGTGTGTTCACGTGGTTTGTGTAGCGTGCACGAGTTTCCGTGTGCATGGCAGGTAGTGTTATGCCTTCCGTGGTTACCTCTTCAGTTGGGAGCCCCAGGTTCCGAGGTGAGCCAGGCACGTGAGTGTGTGATCGGGGTTTGTCCCGGTACAGTGGTACTGTCAGGGTCTTGTCGTCTTCCTGGACACCTCACTCTCGGGGAGAGTTGCCGTCCGCTGCTGAGGGAAAGACGGCAGTGGGATAGTGACTTGTGAGAGTTTTTGTTTAGTCACTTGTAGCAAGCTCGTAGTTGGGGGGACGGACACCAGTAGACGTACTGGACCCCAGCTAGTCCTCTTTCCAGTGCCTCACTTTAGGGAGCTTAGTCCGAGTCCCTTAAGGTGACAGCATGGGCCTGCGGGATGTGACCTGCAGGTGTGGTGGTTTGGTTGGTCTCCATTCTTGTTTGTTTAGTGGGGCGGCAACTGGACCTTTCGTCCGTGGCTGCGAGGCTGAGAGGTAGATCTGTGTGTTTGTCCGGGTTGGTTGCTGGTGTCGCAAGCCAGGCTACGCGACCGAGTTTGGCGTTTACCTACTTTAGCTCGTACACCTGTTTGGGTTTTCTGTTTATTTATTTATTAACATTACTTTCAGATCAGCAAGCGTTAAGTAAGTTACAACTTTAATATCTTGCTTAAATAATTCTATAAACTATTATAGCATAGCTTCCTACTTAGTTACTTGAGTTGTGGTTTGCTCGGTTTCTTTGGGGGAGTTTCCCTACTAAGCTAGTGACTAGCGAGGCTCACCCCCCTACTCCTTTCAGGTGAGGGAGAGCAAGAGGCTTCCCAACCGTCTTCTTGTTCCGGACCGCACCGTAGTGGAGCAGGGTCTGCGCCACCTCCAGCAGTGTAATTTTCTCTCTTTGTACACCTCGGGGTATGCCCCAGGTTCTGTTGTACAGGTTTATGGTTTTAGTTGAGAAACTGGCTATGTAAATCCCATGTATTTATTTTTGGAATGGAAAGTTTACTTCTGTTCTGTGGTTTCCTTTATATTTCTATGGACTTGTGTGAATGATATCCCTTGCGAAGCTTCGGCTCGTTCGCGGGAGGCGGAGTCGTGTCAGGCTCGTTATCAGGTTAACGGGTTTGAACGATGTGGTCCATCACACCGGATCTCCTTCAACTTTTCTTGAGACTTGAAGAAACTCCCCAAAAACGGGTCTAAGAAGGCTAACCCACCCTTTTATAAAAGGATTGGCCTCCCATACTCGGTCCACGAGGGTAGGAGACGTAACCCCCAAATGTTTCCTAAAATTTCGCCCTTACCATAACTCCACCAGAGTTGGACTGCGAAAATTTCGCTGTCTGCACTGGAAGAAATTGACGACAAAGTTATTGCCGTTTACACAGAGTTGACGTCAATCTATTTGGACGTTTACCTACAGTTGACGGCAAGGGATGTTGCCGTTAACCTACTATTGACTGCAATCGATGTTGCCGTCAGAAACACAGGTCGACACAGCCTTCATCTTGCCCGAGAACAGACTATTTCTTTCTACAGAATACTAAACTACACACATATATTCACAGAAAATTTTAAATACATAATAAAATAGACAATATTGAAATTAAAATCTAACAAAAAAATTTCAAGGCATCACACTTCAACAATCAGTGTGAGTGCACACCAATCGGAATGGCTACTGAACCATTTGTTCAGTAACCGTTGTGATTATAACAACAATCGATGTTTGGTCCACATAAGGAACATTTGATCCTCAATCAATGCTTATAACACTAATCGAATAGCGTTAGGACCATTTCCTTCACCAATCAGTGGTTTCCTTCACCAATTGATTGTTGAACAAGTCGCAAGCCTAGAGGGGGGGAGGGGGCGGGGGTGAAAGGATTGCTTTAAAAAATATCTTGAAATTTATCTAAAAAAAATAACTTCAAACAGAAATGCTAAATGCAGATGTTAGAGTTAGGTGTAATCATGGGGATTGACGCCCCCCCCTCGACACGAACAAGTACTAAATATAGTGGTGTGTGAACATGGAATGTGATCGCCACCTAGAAAGCTGCCTTATAAATAAAAATGAAGACGACTAACTTAACTAGGAAGAGGAGAGAGAAAGGGGGCGAACCTGGTGTCGCGGCGGCCTTAGCGGTCGTGACCCTGCTGAGAACGCGACGCTGATTCCAGTCGCGTTTCTTATCGCGTCATCCTCTGCCGCCGCGTTCTCTTTGTGCGGGAGTTGTTGGAGTGTGGACCTTCTTCTCGTCTTCTAGCCGGCCGGAAGGTAAGAGCTCCTCGTGGATGATGCTTGGATACCTACCACAAAAAGAAAACAAACAAAAGGAAGCCCTATTAGAACACGTTAAACATAGTATCTACTCTAAAATAGAAAGAAAGGATTGGAACATGGAGGGAACGAACCTGGGGGGTTTTTAAACCCCTTTTGGGTATAGGAAATGTGGGTGTGTGCTGAATATGGTCTATCTAGGAATAACATGAAAAATGCATGTAAGAGAAGGAGAAAGGAAAAGGGAGAGAGTGAGCCCCATTGGGGCGACTCCTTGGCGTGGTTGCAGCTCGAAGGATCGTCCAAAAGCTTCAGGAGAATGCTTAAGTCGCCCTTCTCACGTTCCGTGCTCCATAGATGATGAAAATGGGTTGCTTTGATGGAGAGGGATGTGAGGGAAATTGAGGAACAGGGCGGCTACGTGGTTGAGTATTTGTCAAAGGAAATTTTGGCAGCCCTTCGGGTAACAGTGAGGCTCCCCTCGTTCTTGAGGAGGGACCTTTCTTTTATAGAGCCATGAGAGAGAAAATCTCCTTAAAAATGAGAATTAATTAAAATGGGAGATAAATCCACCTAAATTCGGATGCAGAGTCCTTAGGAACCTCAAGGAGAGTCCCTAGGGCCCAAATCCCGTTTAAGGGGTTGAGATATTCCCTAGGGATAAAGATAAAGCCATAAGAGGATAAATAGGAGGTGGTTGCGGAGGCCTGCATGCGCAGCTGCTGTCGCAGTGTATCGTAGGGCCGCGACAGGGAGACGCGACAGGGCGGGGCGTCGTGACAGTATTGTCCACGTGCATGGATAATGCATGGACTATCGCGGCCGCCTAGACCGTCGCGACTCAGAGACGCGGCGGCACGATGCGTCGCGACTAGGAAATCGAATAATCAGAAATTATCAGCTAGCCACATGAATAGATAAGAGTTATTGATGGCCAAGGACTCTCTCAAAGTGATATGGGCGGGATTTCAAGGCATTTTAATGGTTTAATGGGCTCAAAACAAGGCAATGATGAGCTCAAGGTGAGTGACCAATTAGGGGCCCACTAAGATAACAAGAAAAGCAGTTCAACCCATTAGCCGGAATCGGGTGTCTACATTAGGGAGTAGCAGAATAAGGTAAAAGCAATCACACAAATAATGCACAATATTTTTATCTTGGTTCGAACCTCTTATTACTAGGAGTCTTACGTCTAGTCCCCAAGAAACTACTTGGGATTCCAGTAACCAAGGGTACACTCCCCCTTGTGAACACTTACACCACCAGACACAAGCTGGTCTTCTCTTCAAATCCGAAGAGGCAAAAACCCACCTGTCACAACATGTCTTCCCTTCAACTATTGAACAACTCTTATATATTATCCTTCTTTTTAGTGATAAAAACACTCATGCTTATCATAATCATCCTTAATATATTTCAATATCATTCTTCATCTCATAAATATTATATTTTCCATCGCTTCATAAGATTTACACTGATATGTAACTTAGACATTTAAAATTCAACTTCGTCATGCATGTTTTGATCATGTTCAGTCGAAGCTTACTTCGCCATATATGAAGCCAGCTTCGTCATATCGAAGCTACACTTCGTCATATCCAAAGTCCACTTTGTCATATATGAAGTTACACTTCGTCATGCATGTTTTTGGTCATGATCAGTCGAAGTCCAACTTCGTCATATCCGAAGCTACACTTCGTAATATCCGAAGTCCCCTTTGTCATATATGAAGCTACACTTCGTCATATCAAAGTCCAACTTTGTCATATACAAAGCTAACTTCATCATATTCGAAGTTCTATACGAATTTCACTTCGACCAACTGTGTGTTTCAGTTTTGACAGATAATGTTATTATCTATTCATTCGAAGTTAGATTCATCATATCCAAAGCTATATATGAAGTTCACTTCGCCGACTGCCGTTGTTTTCCATTCTATGTACATAAGTAAAGCAATCACACAAATAATGCCAATATTTTTATCTTGGTTCGAACCTCTTATTACTAGGAGTCTTACGTCTAGTCCCCAAGAAACTACTTGGGATTCCAGTAACCAAGGGTCCAGAGGTTTATTGGAATGAGCAGGAAAAGGTGCGGCAGGGCCGCGAGGGTCCTCCGATGGGACTGGAGGAATAGGCAAGCCACCTGAGCTCAGGGTGCCGGCCGCAGGAACGGGGCGTAGGGGAACAGAAGGCCCCTCGCCCAGAACGCCTAACGTGACCATGTCGATCAGTCAGACGAAGGCACAGTTTGCACAGAAAGAGGAGAAGGGCGGGGATCACTGTCTGAGAGGAGAGGAGGAGTGTGGGGTGACGGGGATCGCCATCGAAGTAGGAGAGCAGGAGTGCGGGGTGACGGGGATCTTCGTCGAAGCAGAGGAAAATGCAGGGATGATGGGGATCGCCGTCAAGGGAGTAAGGGAAATCAACAGCTGGAGGCAGAAAGCAGGGAGAAAAGAGTAGAAAGACGGGGATCGCTGTCCGATGAACAGGGAAGGAGAGACCGGGGATCGCCGTTCGAAGAAATGGGAGGAGGAAGATGGGGATTGCCGTCCGAAGAAAGAAGAGAGAAGATGAATGGGGGGAGACACATATTTTTGGATTTTTGGATTTTTTATTTTTTTTTATTTTTTAATTTTTTTTTTTGCTTTTTTTGATGAAAGGAACTACATTATATTAAAGGCTTCGGAGAAAGACAGAACCGAGCCATTAAAGAAAATGGTGAAGAGGGGTGAGGGCGAATTAACGCTTCAACGGCGTCGGAGAGAATTGAATAATAAAGGGGGGAGACAAGGGAATAACATCAAAATTATAAACAAGTATGGATGAAATAAGATGAATGGGAGACCGGGAAAACCCTGGCCAAAGCTCCTTTACTGAAACGGTTGAGTTGGTTGGCTGACTTTCCTCACCAGATCCAAGCAACTGTCGCTTGGTGGTGGTTGCTGATGCTGATAATACTGCTACTTGTGGCGTGTCTTCTTCGCTGAACAGACGATTGACTGCAGAAACAAGATCTTCTAATTCTGACTCTTCTGTCCCAGCTTCTGGTTCTTCAAACAGCAGACTGACTGATGAGATGACATCTTCCTGTTCTGGGTCCTCTGTACCTGTTTCGGCTCTCTTCTTCTTATTGGGCCGCTGCTCTTCTAAGGACTGGTAAGCTGATTTTAGCGCCTCTGTAGTAGTGTTGTATCCGGGCTGCACGGGCCCTCTGACGAAGTGTTCATACAAGGACCAGGTAACTGGGCCATGGTTCGATTGTGAAGGAAATGAGAAAGCAGCCCATTCTAAGTATCCCAGGCCATATTTTGTGAATTTCTTAGTGCTGGCCACAGTCTTGGTTCGCCCTTGGAGATGGGCACCCAGGCTTTTCTTGACTGGTAACCCTCTAAACATGATATCCCACCCCTTTATATTTGTGCTCACATCTCTCCTGACTGCCACTACAGGGGGAGACCCATTGGGCGGTTAGAAGAGAATGTATAGGCCCAAGTATAGTTGACATCAAGCACAGACATAACGAGCTTATTGGATGGCCATACTGATGGTAGCACTCTCTCAACTGCTTCTACTGTATGTGTCGTTGCCACGCTTTTCACCTTGACTATTCGCCCTAGGAAGGGGAACTTCAAACACTGATGCGTTGTAGATGGCACTGCCCCTAATGATTCAATCCATGGGTACCCTAAGATGGCCTTATAAGTATGATCAATGTTCAATACATAGAACTCCACTGACATGACTAGTGGCCCCAATTCTGCTTGTAATGTGATGACTCCATGGCAGACACGTCGTGAATTGTCATAAGCAGCGATGGTGGTGGGGGTGGGCTGTAGTTGATGTTCCGATATATTGCATGCTCTCAGGGTGCTTAATGGACAAACATTGATAGAAGCTCTCGTGTCCACTAGAGCTGCATCGACGGCCACTTTGTTTATGATGAGTGTCACACATAAGGGCATTTTTCTGGCTTCTGGGACAGCCAACTCACCATCAGAAAAGGTAATAGTGGGTCCTTTGTTTACAATCGAGAGCACTGAAGGCAGATTATCTGGGTTCATGTCTTCACTGACCATGACCTTTGCAAAAAGGCCATTAAGGCGTCTTGGTGAGTCTGTGATCTTTTGATTAACTCTAGTTTGGAAATCTTGGCGGGGGTTTGATCCAAATGCTTCAGGATATCATATTGGGTCCCGGGACGGATCGATTTCTTCTATATCTTGCTGACTGTGCGGCTGGTTGGGGCCGGTTGACCTTGCGGATGCGTTAGGTACATCCGATGGAACATTCGCCCGCTCCAGAGGGCAAGATTATGGTGGAGGGGAGGGTTGCGGGTCAAGGATAGAAGGGTTGTGTGACGGACCGGGGTATTTATGCCCATTAAGGCTCCATAACCAGATCCGCCTCCCGCGAACGCACCGAAGTGTCGTAAGGGATATCTCACACACGTGTCCAGTAAGAGTACAAAAAGACAAACCACAAGAATATAAGACACAAGAAAGTACATGTGCTCATATCTGTTTACAAATTGTACAACTGTCCCATTACAATAATACATGTCCAATTAAAAGAGTACAACTACCTGGGGCATACCCCGAGGGAGCACAAGCTCACACAACACTAACTACTAAACTACTGCTGGTGGTACAAGTCTGACGCAACGCCACTGCAAGCCAAACACACGGCAAGCCCTGAAAAGAACTGTAGGGGAGGGAGTGAGCTCAACAAGTCACTGGCTCAGTAGGGGCTACCCAAAACAACACTGTAACCACAGACACCTCGACCACAATGGGTCTCACTGGCAACAATAATAGCCAAACCATTCATGCTCACATCATGATAATAAATAACAATTAAACATGCTTATGATAATAAACATAAAGTCCTCAGAAGAAATGTAGAACTACAGGATTAACATAATATCATTAATCAGCCCAACTATTAAAGTGCCTAAACCACAGTCTCACTGGCACACTGCTACAACAACGGGTTGCCTAAACTATAAGCCACACAGGCAAGTTACTGCCCAGGCTACAAGCTTTATAGGCGAACCACAAACACTTGAGTAACAGGACTGCTAAGAAAGAGCTGGTCCTTGATACTCCAAACCTCACTACATCGGAAACTACACACCAAGCAATAAGACTAGCTACACGAAGCCAATTCATAACACACTAAAACTAATTATACCCCAAAAGAGTAAAACTCAACAAGTGGAAGATCTCACACGGCCTCCACGGAGCATAGCTCTACTAAACCACAATATGCCTTGGCCACAAGCCTCATCGGCAAATTACCCACTGGTAACGTAATTAATAATCACAACTAATGCACAATAAATTATAAGCAAAGATCTACTTGAAACGGTTCAAATATAACAAGTGGTAGGTCAAACCACAAGACCTCCTCAAACACTAGTACCGGAAAGATTAGTACATAATGTATCACCACAAAACTACGAAAGTAACCCACGAAGGAAATAGGTACCTGCTACTTGAGGTACCACAACACAAAACCCGAACAAGGTACAAGAAGGTGGTAAACACCACACTGAACCACAATATATTATGCCATCATTTAGGCACCACATTACGGGTAAAACCTCAACTGGCAAGTCACACAAACCACAACTCAGTCACAACTGTGCCAACACCAGGGCACACCATAAACTGGTCAACCTTGACCACGAGTCACAAACTCACAAACTACGACAAGTAGCAAAGCACGAGTCGGAAGGGAACGACATCACCACAACTACAACTGGAGCTACTAAGCACGAGTCAGAAAGAACGACGCCACCACACGGGAACGGACTACTGGCTGATCAGGCCAATATCCAACCCGGACAACACAACACAAGAACAACCTCTCAGCCTCGCAGTCACGGACGAAAGGTCCAACTGCCGCTCCACTAGGAAGAAGTCAAACAACTGTGGAGACTAACCAACACCACACCTGCAGACACACAGCTGCAGGCCCATGCCTGGCACCTCTAGAGTCTCTGGCCGGAGCACTCTAAAGTGAGGCACTGGAAAACAGGACTAGCTGGGGACCAGTACGTCTACCGGTGTCCGTACCCCCAACCACGAGCGCGCTACAAGCGACAAAAGAACAAACTCTGGGAAGTCGCTGTCCACTGCCGTCTTTCCCTCAGCCGGACGTACAACTCAAACTCAGGAGTGAGGGTGTCCAAGAAGACGACACAGACCTCGACGGTACAACACAAGTACCGGGACAAAACCCCGAGCACAACAAACACACGTGCCTGGCTCACAAAGAACCTGGGGTACCCGACTAGAGAGGCATTCGGAATAGGCGCCGGACCACCACACTCGGCAAGCTCAAACCACGATACTTACTTAAACACTTTCTGTTACCGATCACGATACACAAATCACCATTAAAGATAGCTTGTGACTAGGACAAGCTAACTTGTACAACTACACATACTAGCCATATTAAAAATAACACCGCAGTTTGTCATTGGTCACACGGTGACCTACAAGCTAACTCACACTAACACATATATAAATCACGATAGTCAATCATATTTGACCTATCAATAATCATCTTGTGACAATAAAAGTCACATTAAACACAAATCACGATAATCACACTTATATTTTACTAATTATCCATCTAGGATAATCTATAAGAGATTCTAATGGATCAGGGCTAGATTCAAACATGAACCTCATCGCCACAACACCACAATAATTATCATATAATAAACATAATAACATATAATGTGCCATAAACACACAAACCATATGCACAACGCTCAAACACGTAGACAACACGTCCAAACCACGTAGTCAACACGTGTATAATACACTCTAGTTAGTGTATCACACGTCAGTCACGTAAACCACATGTCCAACACATGGACAACAGGCACATACTTAAACCACTACATGCACCACTCATTATTCAAGTAAAACATGCCCATTACATGAGCAGTATGCTCCAAGAGCATAACAAGTGCACTGGCTCACACGGTCATCGCCATGCACACACAATCACACAATATTCATAACCAGGAAAGCTACGTAAACAACATTGCATGGATACATGCACAGGTTGGCGGCAACATCGACTACCGCTTGAAGGAAGTAAACGGCAAGCGATCTAGCCGTCTATATCCCGGCTGGTGATCTTGGCGGCAAGCGATCTTGACGCCAAGTTCTCCGGCCTAAAACCCTGCAGAAACCCTAATCCAGCTCTACAGGTTTTCCAACCGTTTAAACTACAGAGAAACATATAAAAACAGTTCCTTTAACATGCCAGAACCCGAAACAACCCATTACAACATGCTCCATTCGCTAAATTACTCAAACCACCCATTAACCCCACATGGTGCAACTTAATCCGAAAATACAATAAAAATGTTGGTTCAAGTGATTAGGTCGTGTTTTAATGTTTCTAACAAGCTAACAGGGCTCGACCCTACCTCAGAACGCAATTAAACTCCGAAGAACCTCGAATCACGCCGAAACCCGAGAAACGTCCCACGAACACCGCTCTCCAATCCGTCATTCCCCGCCCGATCTACAGCTACCACGCGCACACGGCCTTCCCACGAGCTCCCGCCGACCGTCAAAACTCGCGAAGAAGCTCAAGGGTGAAGGTGGGGGAAGAGGAAGGGAGAAGAAGGAGAAAGAACAGAGCTCGGTCTGCCATAAAAACACAGGCATGCCAGGTTAACGTCAACCCTTTGGCCGTTTAACCAGACCGCCACAACTAGACGTCCACAAAGCTTGACGCCAAGTTCAACAGTCGACGTCCTCATCGATGGACGCCAACACACTGCTGGTGTCCAGCAAGCTGAACACCAACACGGACCCAAACCAAACCCGGTAAGGATCTAGTAAGAAACACACAACACTAATGGGCCTCACATTGGCCACCAAACCCACTAAACCTGGATCCACGGGGATCCGGAAAACGCGCGACGTTACAGGTTGGTAGTAAGGGTGCTGACGTAGGGGAGAAGGGATGTTGCTGGGTGATGGATAATGGGTGACATGACGGGGGGAATAGGGACGGTGATGTGATGCTAGCAATGTGGGGCGTGAAGGAGGGAGGTACGGTGGATGTAGGCGCGGGGATAGTGGGTGCGACATGGAAATCACCAGAAGCTGGCCCACTTCATGTTCGTCATCGAAGGCCCACTGAGCTTTGGTGGTGGATGGTGGATGACAGGGTTAACATGTGCGAGTGGAGGAGGTGGTGGAGCTGGCTGGGGGTTTGGAGCAGGCTGATGTTGTGGCATGGGGTTGCGGATTATGCCTAGGTCATTCGCGGCTGTTGCTGTGCTGATATTGTTGTTGGAAGGGTTGATATTGCGGTGTTATTGCTGTTGTGTTGTGTGTTGCTGCTGCAGCTGCTGTCGCCTCTGTGTTGCTGTTGTTGCCTCTGACCCTGTTGGTCCCTCAGAGTCTGGATTAATCTTTTCATCTCTGCCCAGTCAATTTGGTTTTGCTAATGAAGATCATATATCATGTCCGGAACTGAAAACAATCCGACACATTATGGCCCGGATGGTGGTGGTAGACACAATACTTTGTTTGATCGGCCGCCATATTCTAGTTCTCCTTCTCAGGAGGGAGTCTCAGGGCATTCAGGGACATGAGGGCGGCAAAGATGTCGGCCAGGGACTCGGGCAAAGGAGGGTATTGGGCTCTTTTGTGTCCATTGGGCTTTCTAGGGGCGTAGCCATTTTGAGGTGGAGGGACCTGGGAGTATTGGCACTGATCTTGTGGAGGATTTTGTCCTTGGGGAGGATGTCTATTGTTGTTGTTGTTCCATGGCTGCTGGGCTTGCTGGGTGTAGGGAGATCTGCCTACCGGGCCTTGGGGATTGCTAACTGCACCCACTTGTTCATTGGTTTGGATCCCCTCGGTGACTGGGCCTTGCGGCTTCTTGGTGTAACGGGCCTGGGGGTCTCAAACATAGAGTGTATAGGCGAGTCCTTAAGCTGGGTCTGAATGAAACGGGCTCGGCTATAGCGTGGTGCATGGTAGAAATATCGTTCATGGCTAAAATAGCTCAGTAGGTTGGAGTGGCATTGGAAATCAACAACTTCACCTTCTCCTCCTCAGGCATGGGGCAGCGGACCTTGGCGGCCAAAGAACTCCACTGATCAGCATAGGTAGAAAACTCCTCATCTGGCTTCATCTTTTCGGCTACTAGATCCACAAAAGAGTATTCGGGTCCCACTCGATCTTGGAATTGCTGCAGAAACCTTTCTTGAACAACTTAGAAATCCTCGGCTTCCTCCGGGGGAATGAGTAGAACCATTCCAAAGTCAGACCATCCTGGGATTTTATGAACAAGTATGCCATAAGTGGCGGTCATACTTGTGTGGTGCTGACTCATAGACAAAGTCTTTCAGATGAACGTAAGGGTCCCCTACCCCAGAGTATCGCCGGTAGATAGGAAGCTCCGACTAGGGTGGCACCCGGAGGTACTGGAAGGATGGGACGGCAATATCAGCTACCTTCCGAGGATCGATTTGCCTCCGGAGGTCATGAAGCTCCTTCTTCATGCTCGTCCACTCCGCAAGGAAGTCGGAGGGAGACTGGACTTGATGCGTAGAAATAAGGGAGCGAGGTTGCTCGAATGAGTGAGACCTCTCACGGGGAAGGGGAGCTGGTTCGTCCGCATAGTACGTAGTTGGGGGAGATCGAGGCTGGACCTCTCGCGGAGGAAGGTAGCTTGGTTCCGAAAAATGGATGGCCCGAGGGCGGAGGGGTGTAGGATCTGCTCCTGATGAAGGAAGGTGAGGTGCTGAAGCGACATGGGCGGAGGAATCCGCCGGTCGGACTGAACTCTGACCTCGGGGAGATAAAGGTTGTTTCCCCTTGGCGGCAGCTATAAACTCTCGAACTTGGTCCGGAGTGAGGTGTGGAAGAAGCTGGCTGAATTGCGAGTGGGGGTCATCACCCCCAGGAGGAGAGGCAGGACGGGATCGAATCCCAGTGACGGAGGGAGGCTGGATATGCCTCGAGAGCATGGCCATAGAGGGTTGGGCCACCTCCTCGAGCAACCTGAGAGGAAGAGCATCGTCGGCAAGGACCTGAAATTGGTCCATGTCGAAGAGGGGATTATGATAAGATACAAAGAAAGAAGGGGATTGACTCGATCTTCCTAAACAATGACGCATACACCCCCCCCCCCCCCCAGACTAATAGGGGGTGATACAGACAATAGCTAGACTCAATCACAGCAAGAAAGACTGAGAGGAGGAGGGATGAACATTCAAGTTGCCATGTTTAAAGCGCAAATTTCTTAAGCTTTGAACTTGACCTTTAGATGAATAATTAAGAGGATGTCACTCGGTCAAGTGGACCTTAATGGGTATGGACTCGAGTCCTCCGGTGAAGCTAAGGGATGGTATACTCACACGCAAAGGGGTGGCTTAAACTAAGGGGTGCAACTGGTACAACCAGCCCGGCGAACCGCAACGTGCGTACGGTCACGGGGTCTTACGGAGGTCCTCGGAAGGTGGGCCCGAGTCAGCCTACGAGTGCTCGTAGGTGAGAGGACTCACTCATCCAAGGGGGAACCTAAACAAATGGGTTTCAATAGCGTATGCAATGGGCCTAAATGCCCGAAATGTATGCACAGGTGATAGATGAGAACCAAACAGGGTGACCAAATGGCCCTCGGGCAGAGTCGCGGCGGCCGTGTACACCGCGATCTTATCGCGACAGGGCGACCTGCCACAATAGGAACAGAGGCCCGAAACACCAAGAGGTCTTCAACTAACTCAAACAGACTACCCTATCAAATAAGAACAGACACAAAAACAGCGAATCAATAGCACATGGACCAAGAAGCACACAGAAACCGATTCATGAGTCAAAACAGTAACATACAAAGCATACCTGAAAACGCGACGCCCCTCCACGACGCGACCTTGTCGCGTCCTCGCGATACGCTGCGACTAGAACTGAAAACTTACAAGTAAAAATAAAAGGAAAATCCGGTCCCTAGCAGGATTTTAACATTCAGAAACGCGACAACATATGATACAAAGAGATATCACAAGGATACATGATCTGATAGAAACAAGACAAGGAGGATAGACAGAAGAGGAGGCTGACCTGATAACGCGTCCTCGACAAACGACGCGACCTGATCGCGTCGCCGCGATAGGTCGCGACAAGAACAGAACACGAAAAAATACAGGGAACAAAGAACAAGAGACTAATAGGGAACTAAAGTGAGAAACAAAGAAAACATGGCAAGCAAGTAGTCAAAAATCCACGAGGGTGGCAGTGAAGGTCCCACCGTGATCGCCACAAGGTGTAATCACGAGGATTGACACCCCCCCTCGACATGAACAAGTACTAAATCTAGTGGTGTGTGAACATGGAATGTGATCGCCACCTAGCAAGCTACCTTATAAATAAAAATGAAGACGGCTAACTTAACTAGGAAGAGGAGAGAGAAAGGGGCGGACCTGGTGTCGCGGCGGCCTTAGCGGTCACGACCGTGCTGAGAACGCGATGCTGATTCCAGTCGCGTTTCTTGTCGCGTCGTCCTCCGCCGCCGCGTTCTCTTTATGCGGGAGTTGTTGGAGTGTGGACCTTCTTCTCATCTTCTAGTCGGCCGGAAGGCAAGAGCTCCTCGTGGATGACGCTTGGATACCTGCCACAAAAAGAAAACAAACAAAAGGAAGCCCTATTAGAACACGTTAAACATAGTATCTACTCTAAAATAGAAAGAAAGGATGGGAACATGAGGGAACGAACCTGGAGGGTTTTTAACCCCTTTGGGTATAGGAAATGTGGGTGTGTGCTGAATATGGTCTATCTAGGAATAACATGAAAAATGCATGTAAGAGAAGGAGAAAGGAAAAGGGAGAGAGTAAGCCCCATTGGGGCGACTCCTTGGTGTGGTTGCAGCTCGAAGGATCGTCCAAAAGCTTCAGGAGAATGCTTAAGTCGCCCTTCTCACGTTCCGTGCTCCATAGATGATGAAAATGGGTTGCTTTGATGGAGAGGGATGTGAGGGAAATTGAGGAACAGGGCGGCTACGTGGTTGAGTATTTGTCAAAGGAAATTTTGGCAGCCCTTCGGGGTAACAGTGAGGCTCCCCTCGTCCTTGAGGAGGGACCTTTCTTTTATAGAGCCATGAGAGAGAAAATCTCCTTAAAAATGAGAATTAATTAAAATGGGAGATAAATCCCACCTAAATTCGGATGCAGAGTCCTTAGGAACCTCAAGGAGAGTCCCTAGGGCCCAAATCCCGCTTAAGGGGTTGAGATATTCCCTAGGGATAAAGATAAAGCCATAAGAGGATAAATAGGAGGTGGTTGCGGAGGCCTGCATGCGCAGCTGCTGTCGCAGCGTATCGTAGGGCCGCGACAGGGAGACGCGACAGGGTGGGGCGTCGCGACAGTATTGTCCACGTGCATGGATAATGCATGGACTGTCGCGGCCGCCTAGACCGTCGCGACTCAGAAACGCGGCGCCACGATGCGTCGCGACTAGGAAATCGAATAATCAGGAATTATCAGCTAGCCACATGAATAGATAAGAGTTATTGATGGCCAAGGACTCTCTCAAAGTGATATGGGCGGGATTTCAAGGCATTTTAATGGTTTAATGGGCTCAAAACAAGGCTAATGATGAGCTCAAGGTGAGTGACCAATTAGGGGCCCACTAAGATAACAAGAAAAGCAGTTCAACCCGTTAGCCGGAATCAGGTGTCTACATTAGGGAGCAGCGGAATAAGGTAAAAGCAATCACACAAATAATGCACAATATTTTTATCTTGGTTCGAACCTCTTATTACTAGGAGTCTTACGTCTAGTCCCCAAGAAACTACTTGGGATTCCAGTAACCAAGGGTACACTCCCCCTTGTGAACACTTACACCACCAGACACAAGCTGGTCTTCTCTTCAAATCCGAAGAGGCAAAAACCCACCTGTCACAACATGTCTTCCCTTCAACTGTTGAACCACTCTTATATATTATCCTTCTATTTTAGTGATAAAAACACTCATGCTTATCATAATCATCCTTAATATATTTCAATATCATTCTTTATCTCATAAATATTATATTTTCCATCGCTTTATAAAGATTTACACTGATATGTAACTTAGACATTTAAAATTCAACTTCGTCATGCATGTTTTGATCATGTTCAGTCGAAGCTTACTTCGCCATATACGAAGCCAGCTTCGTCATATCGAAGCTACACTTCGTCATATCCAAAGTCCACTTTGTCATATATGAAGTTACACTTCGTCATGCATGTTTTTGGTCATGATCAGTCGAAGTCCAACTTCGTCATATCCAAAGCTACACTTTGTAATATCCGAAGTCCACTTCGTCATATACGAAGCTACACTTCATCATATCAAAGTCCAACTTTGTCATATACAAAGCTAACTTCATCATATTCGAAGTTCTATACAAATTTCACTTCGACCAACTGTGTGTTTCAGCTTTGACAGATAATGTTATTATCTATTCATTCGAAGTTAGCTTCATCATATCCAAAGCTATATATGAAGTTCACTTCGACCGACTGCGTTGTTTTCCATTCTATGTGAAGTTACACTTCGTCATATCCGAAGTTTAACTTCGATCGAACACATTGTATTTTGTCCAATCGAATTGTCACATCAATTGCTTAAATAAGTACATGACCATATGCATAAATAATCTTCAAATGCACTATAATAATATCACTGAAGAATATATCCTATAACATTGTAATTGAATGTCGCACATGCTTTTCTAAGTCCACATCGACTACTATATATATCATCTGACTCCGACTCCTAAAAAGTCGAAGTGGTTTAACTCCGACGCCTATAAAGTCGAAGTGTTTCAACTTTGACTCCTGAATAGTCGAAGTAAGACATCGATTACTGAACATTAAACATTGATTACTTTTACATCGATTATGTTCAAACATCGATTGCTTCACTTAAACATCGATTACCTTAGAACATCGATTGCTTCACTAAAACATCGATTGTCTTTTAACTTAAACATCGATTGTTGTTATATTTAAACATCAATTATCTTTAAAATATCGATTGCTCTTCATTCACATCGATTATCGTTATATTGCACAATTTTTTTTTTTTTTGGAAAAGAAGGGGGTAGGAGAGAGCCTGTTCCAATTTTATATAAAGTGGAATATGAGGAGACAAATAACCAGGGCATACTCCTACATAACAAAAGCTAGACTAGCCGAACAAAAGGAAGGCCAGTCTTATCCAAGACCATTGAACCCCTACAAGCTAGGGGGAGCATGGACAGGGAAGTAAAAACATTATTTTCAGTTTCTGAACAAGCATAAGATGCCAGTGCATCAGCAACATGGTTCGCTTCCCTGAACACATGAGAAATAGAAGATCCTTGTCTATGGAAAATAGCAAGTGCAGACCACCACCATCTTGACATTCCCAGCCAGGTGATAAGTTTGAAGTGAAAGATCTGACAAGAATAGTAGAGTTTGAATAGATCAGGGAAATGTGAACACCCTTTTCCTCAGCCAACTTTAAACCATCATGAAGAGCTCTGACCTCAGCCTGAAGACTAGTACCGAAACCATAGTGAAAAGAAAATGCCAGTAAGATATCACCTATAGAATTTCTAATATAGCCACCACCACCACTAATACTGGGGTTTCCTTTAGAAGCATCATCCACATTAAGGCAAAGCCCATGTAAAGGTGGAATCCAGCACACTAGCTTTAGCCTAGTTCTGCTAGCAGTGAAAGTGAACCCAAAAGAATTAATAACGACTTGTTGACTTGCAGAAGGTTGGGATTTAAAATTGGACTGATGTATAGCATGAGAAATGTGGACTTTGATACTCTCAATGATGCTCCTGGTAGATCTAAAAATCTTTTTGTAGCGCCGTTTACACCTTTCTTTCCAGATTTCCCAAGTGATAAGGATGCTGCCATATAAGGAGATGAAGCCAAAGGGAGATGAAAGCTTGGAATTCTGAATAATCCTCTAGCACGAAGATGTGTAATGTTCATTTCTGAAATTAGAAGCAGATATAAAAGGCATAAACCAGCTCCATAAACTAACAACAAGATCACTCTTACTAAACAGGTGGTCGTTGTCTTCATACTAGGGACTGCGACAATAGGAGCATTTGGAAGCGAGTTGAATACCTTGATCAGAGATTCTAAAGTCAATTGGAATTGCCCTATTGATCACCTTCCAAGAGAATAGGGAGGCTTTTTTAAGAAAAAGATGATGCCAAATTTTAGCCAAAGCAGGTCTGTAAACACCACGAGGTCTCAACAAATTGTAAGCAGATTTAGAGGTAAAGGAGCCATCATTGGTTGGAGACCAAATACATTTATCCTCCTCATCAGATAGTTGAAAATTACCTAAGCTCTGGATGCCTGGGATCAGCTGCCAGATATGATGGTGTACATCCCGTAGAACTTCATTCACATCGATCGCCTTTACTTGTCGATTGTCCTTAAGCAAACATCAATTGCTTCCATATTTTGCATCGATTGAAGCTATTTCATAACGATTCACGAATAACTAATGTATTTCATATCAACTGCTATCAGATATTTTAGATAAACAATTTATATATCTTGTCTTGATTTTTATCTAAAAGGATTTCATTCTGAAAGACCATTTTTTTATACTATACTTGAAATATCTTTGTCATTTCAGAATACTTATAAAAAACACAAAAGTATTCTCTCTGTTATCAAGTTCAAATGTTTTAGCGCAAAAAAAAATTGACTCTAAGGTGTTCAAATTTAAAATCTCATTTTCATTGTCTTGAAACTTGAAAGATATGCATATCTACAGTTCTCACTCACTGTCAGACATATAGGTTTTACTTTGCATGACAGACGGTCAGCAGAAACTGTGGTGGTAGGTATAAGCAATATGGTCTATCCGTTAGAAGTCACCTACCACATCTCACTTTCTGTCAGAACTCCATGTTTTGAGGAAAAGCCTTTGTATGACCTATACAAATGTCTTTCTGTCTTTAAATGCATTGTACATCTGTTTGTCTAAAATCTCTTTTGTGATATTCTATTTTACATATTTTTTGGTATCTTACCTACCTCCAAAAGAATGGAGGTATCTGTGTATTTTTCTTGACCATGCAGACACTCACCTACCTAGAGAAGCATGCAAGCTATCCATAGCAATGTGCCATTACACAAAAAGACTTTACATGGGTATGATGTGTGCATTTATTGCAGCTGTCTATAGAACCATGCTGCTACCCAAGTAGCTTCGAAGCTGTTAAGAAGCTCAAGATCTGATGGACCTCTCAAGCTATCTTCCAGTCAGAACGTCTAGAATTCAAACGACTACATTCAACGGAAAGCTGAAGACTCTGAAGGTATATAAGGAGTTAAAATTTGAAATACAACACATGCATGCGTGAGTGTACACAATTACAAGAACAAGCAGAAGTACATAGTGAGATCACCACATACTACACTTAGAAAGAAAGAGAAGAGCACACAAGATCTCAAGAGAGCCTTCTGTTCAAGTTGCGACTTCCTTGCTCTCTTGCATTCAGAAGCTTTTGGGTGGTGTTTAACTATTCTAGAATTTTATTTTAGTGCACCCTTAGAGTTAGAAAGAGTTAGAGCATTCAATCTTATTTGTAATCTCTTTCTGATCTTCTATGTTTGCTCATTTTCTGAGCAGACACACTGTGTTCATTTCATTGTAGAAACCAGTAGGGGTTTGATCCCTATAGTTCCCCTTTTGTAGAAGGGAGGGCCTACTACAGTAGAAGGTTGTAATACTCCTGGTGAAGGGAAGACTTGCTTGGGGGCAAATGGGTGTAATAACAAACTAGAATAGATATTCTTGTTTCTCAATATGAACAATTCAAAATGTTGCCTAATGAAAACATTACTCAAATGTATAATAGATTTACCAATATAACAATTGGTTTAAGTTCACTAGGTAAAAATCTTACTAATGAAGAAATAATAAGAACATATCTTCGATCATTAACTCATTCCTGGACTCCTAAAGTTACTGCTATTGAAGAAGCATATGATCTTACAGAACTTTCTATAGATAAATTAATTGTCTCTCTAATGGCTCACGAAATTAACATGGAAAGATTTTCTAAAAGCTCTTCGAAAAGGAAAATGCCAAATGCTTTGAAGGTTGCTGATTCCTCTTCATCAACCATTGATGACTAAAAAGAAAAATCTGAAGATAGTGATGATGAATCTATGCTATCAAGAAAGCTTCAAAGGATCCTTGCCAAGAAAAAGAAATTTGGCTCAAAAAGATATTTCAAAAGGGAAAAGAAGAAGGAGCCAACATGCTATGAATGCAACCAGCCAGAACATTTAAAATCAGAATGTCCTAAGATTAAAAGGAAAGATTAGGCTGATAAGTATGAGAAAAAGGAAGGCAAAGAAAGAAGGTTGAGAAAATACAAGAAGAAAGCAATGGCCGCAGCATGGGACAATGAGGAAGCTACAAGTTCATATTCATCAAGCTCAGAATCAGAAGAAGAAAAAAAAGTGAATCTATCCCTTATGGCAAGACTAGATCAGGTAAATTTTGAAACTTCATTCACTTCATGTTCAGAATCTGATTTAGACAGTTTAGAAGATGCATTTAATGAATTGTATGATAAATATAAACATGTAGTTAAACAAATGAAAGTAGTTAAATTAAATCTGATAAACCAAGAAAAATCCAATACATTTCTAAAGAATGAAGTAGAAAGGTTAGGACAACACCTATCTGAAACTAAAAGAACATATGAACTATTGTGTGAAGATTTGAAGGCTAAAAATGGTAAAATCATAGAACTTGAGTCAAATCTAAATGAATTAAAAGATGAAGAAAAATTAAGAGAAGAAAATAATTACTTAAGAACTATAATAGATAGAATAATGGACTACAAAACATCATTAGTTGTAAAATTAAAAGGTGCTAGAACTGGTAAAAAAAATGGAGTAGGATATACACCTCCAACAAATGTAAAAGATATTGTTTATCCTAGAAAAATACCCAACTCCTAACTTTGTAAAAGAAAAAGGAATTAAAATCCTAAAAGGGTTAATCAATGTCTACAAGTAGAAACTTAAAACTAATAACACTACAAATTCAAAGCATGCATATGATTTGTGTTGTAGTCATTGTAATCAATTAGGACACATAGTTAGCACATGCACCACTAGGCATTTATGATGGATTCCTAAAACTAACCTTCAAGTACCCAAGAAAATTTGGGTACCAAAGATTTCAACTTAATTCAGTTTGCAGGGACACCAAAGAGCATCCAAATAATATTTGGATAGTGGGTGCTCTAGGCATATAACAGGAGACACAAAATTATTTTACAAGTTTCAGAAATGAAGTTGGTCAAGTCGCATATGATGATAATGGAAAAGGAAAGGTATTAGGTTGTGGAATAATAGGAACAAAAGAAAACGGCTTGATAGAAGATGTTATGTGTGTTGAAGGATTAAAGCATAATCGCATTAGCATCAGTCAATTATGTGATAAAAGTCATTTGGTAAAGTTTCAGAACGGCAAGTGTATTATTCAAAAGAATGGAAAAATAATTTTTGAAGCTCAAAGAGTTAAGAATCTGTACACTTTACAGTTGGCAAAATCGAAAGAAGTAAATTTGTGTCTTGCAACCACAAAGAATGAAGAGACTAATTTATGGCATAGAAGACTAGGACATGCAAGCACTTCAGTGATCAAGAAATTAATCAAGCATGATCTAGTAGAATGTCTTCAAAGTAGAAATTGAAGAAATGTGGAATCTGTACAGCTTGTGCAAAAGGAAAGTAAACTAAGACATCATTTCAGTCCAAAACATTGGTAACAACCTCCAAAGTATTAAAACTCATTCACATGGATTTATTTGGACCTATAAGAACATTAAGTCTTGGAGGAAAGGTATATGGCTATGTAATGGTGGATGACTATTCAAGATACACTTGGGTGTCATTTTTAGAAGCCAAATCAGAGACCTTTTCAGTGTTTCTGAAATTTAGTAAATTAGTACAGAAGAACTAGAAATATTAAATAATCAGTATCAGATTTGATCATGGTGGAGAATTCAAAAATGAAGAATTTTTTAGATTCTGTGAAGAAAATGACATAGAACACAATTTCTCTGCACCTAGAACACCTCAGCAGAATGGAGTAGCAGAAAGAAAGAATAGGACACTGCTGGACATAGTCAGAACAATGCTTGCTGAATACAATCTACCAAAATACTTCTGAGGAGAAGCAGTCAACACAGCCTGCTACATTATTAACAGGTGCATAATCAGACCAATCTTGAAGTAGACACCTTATGAGTTGTACAAGGATAAGAAGCCAAACATCAGTCACCTTCGACCTTTTGGTTGTAAGTGTTTCATTTTGAATAATGGTAAAGATAATTTAGAAAAATTAGATGCTAAAAGTGATGAAGGTTTTCTATTAGGATATATATCAAAACCTAGAGGATATAGGGTGTTCAATAGAAAAACTTTAACATTGAACAAACAATTCATATCTTATTTGATGAAACTAACCCTTCTATTAAGAAAATAGAAGAAGAAGATGTTGTTGAAGAATTGTGCAGGGATCTGGATCAAGCTTCTCTTGAAGAAAAAGGTGAAGACAAGGAAGATCCTCCACTAGAAGAACTACATCAACAAGAAGAAGCACATGAAGAACTACCTAGAGAACTAAGATCTCACAGAGATCATCCAAGAGAAAATATCATAGGTGATCCTCAAGACAAGGTAAGAACAATAGGTATGAATATTCCCTGTGATTACACTACATTTGTTTCTCAAATTGAGCCTAGGACAATCAATGATGCACTGACAGATGAATCTTGGATCCTAACTATGCAAGAGGAACTTAACCAGTTCCAATGCAGCCAAGTCTGATGTAACGTCGCGTGCTTTTCGGATCCATGCGGATCATGTGTGTTGTGGTTGTGGCGGCCGTTGTGAGGCCATGTGAGTTGGTTGTGTGGAAGGTTTGGTGTGGATGTGTGGTTTGTTCAGGTGAAGTGCAGGTTTGGTCCTGAAATGAAATAGGACTTGCTGCAGTTGAGTTGGAGTTGGCGGCCAGGGGTGGTCGCTGACTTGTTGGCGTCCAGATAGGTTGCCGTTGACAGCATGAACTTGGCGGCACAAGATGTGGACGTTTATGGTGGCGGTTGCCTTTGGCGGCAGAGGGGTTGACGCCAACCTGAGAATTCTGCAGGTTATAGGGTCACCCGAGAGTAGGTTCTTCACCTAGTTCTCATTCTCCCTTGCCCCAGCTTCATGCCTCCGTGTCCCTAAAGCTTCCAACAGGTAGAGAAGGGTGGTTAGAGGATCGTGGGACGTGTGGCGTTGCCAAATTGCGCGAGGAAATGCCGTGGCGTGGTGTAATTCCCGTGGGAGCTCGCGGAGGGTTCGGTGTGAACCGGGAGATTGCGGGAGGTTTTAGCGTGTTCTGAGGTAGGGGACGAACCCTGTTAGCTCGGTAGAAACATTAAAACACGACGTAACCACCTGAATCAGCATGTTTAATGCATTTACGGATTAAGTTGCACCATGCGGAGATAATGGGTGGTTTGATGATTTTAAGTAGTAAAGCATGTTGTTTTAGTTTAATTATAGTGCATGGAAGTTAGAGGAGCTGTTTTCTCCTATTTCCTCAATGGTTTCGGGATCAAGAATACATGTGGGATCGGTTAGGGTTTCTGCAGGGAAAGAGCTGAAGAACTTGGCATCAACATCGCTTGTCGCCAAGCTCATCAGCCAGGATATAGACGACCAGATCCCTTGCCGTCTACTTCCTGTAAGCGGCAGTCGATGTGGCCGCCTACTTGTATATAAGCAGAAAAGACTATTTAAGGTATTTATCGATAATGCATGGTGTGCTGGCACCTAAGGTGCACTGAGTGCACATGGTTTCTGTGTTTAGCATATGGAGTATGCAGTGACTACTTACTTTCGTGGCTGCGCGTTGTTTACGCGAGTCCAGTTGGGTTCACGTGTAGTGGACCGTTGTTACTTGAGGTTTACGTGACGTTTCACGTGGTTTGTGTGTGACGTGCACGTGGTTTTGTGTACGTGGCGAGTAGTACGATGCCTACCGTGGTTACCTCTCCAGTTGGGTGCCCCAGGTTCTTTGTGAGCCAGGCTGTTAGCTCGGGGCTTTGTCCCGGTACTTGTGTTGTACCGTCGAGGTCTGTGTCATCTGACCTGGACACCCTCACTCCTGTGTTTGAGTTGTACATCCGGCTGAGGGAAAGACGACAGTGGGACAGTGACACTTGTGTTTGTCTTTAGTCACTTGTAGCGCGCTCGTAGTTGGGGGTACGGACACCAGTAGTCGACACTGGTCCCTAGCTAGTCTTTTTCCAGTGCCTCACTCTAGAGTGTTCCGGGCCAGGATCACTAGAGGTGTCAGGCATGGGCCTACGACCGTGTGGTCTGCAGGTGGTGGTGTTTAGTTAGTCTCCACAGTTTCTTGACCTTTTCACGTGGAGCGGCAGCTGGACCCTTCGTCCGTGGCTGCGAGACTGAGAGGTAGACCTGTGTTAGCTTGTCCGAGTCAGTTTCTGGTGTCGCGAACCAGTTCACGTGGCTCATGTTTGGCTGTCTCTACTTTAGCTTGTACACCTGTACTGGTTTTCCGTTTAATTATTAAAGTTGTTTCTCGTAGTCGACAGACGGTGAGTACTTTTACAGCTTTAATATCCTGTTTAGCTGTTCTATAAATTGTTGGTATTGTTTACTGCTTTCGTACCTGTGGTTTTTGGTTTGCTCGGTGTTGGGGGAGTTCCTACTGAGCCAGTGACTAGCGAGGCTCACCCCTACCCTCACAGGTGAGAGCGAGGAGGACGTTTCACGACCGTCGTCCAGTCGGAGCCGCGTCGTAGCGGTGCAAGGTCGGTACCTCCAGCTGTGTAGTAGCAGCACCAGCAGTGTAGTGTAGATAGTTGTTTATTTTCTTCAGTTGTACCTTGGGGTATGCCTCAGGCTCTTGTACTTTCTTTCATTTTTGTGGAAATTTGGCTATGTAACTTGTGAATTATATATATAAAATGGTGTGTTCCTTGTGTTTACATGGACTGTGGTTTGGTTTCCCTTGCGAGGCTTCGGCCCGTTCGCGGGAGGCGGACTCGGATCAAGTACGTTATCGGTTTAACGGGCTTGGCCGAGGCATTCCGTCACAGTTGGTATCAGATAAATGTCCGTGTTAATATAAGGGAACTAGAAAGATACATAGCCTTATTTCGGTCTTTGTACACTGCTGGTAGGGACCCTGGTTTTTGATAAATTGTTGTTTTGATTTTTGTTTGGTGTTTTGTTTATGTAGAAAATTTCTGGAATGACTGATAGAAGAGATTGGGGTGGTGGAGGAGATGATCCGGAGGAAAGTACCCAGCGTATGATAGAAAGAATCTGGGAAAGCCTCACGGATATTTGAGCAAGAATGGATCAGCAGGCGCCGGTACCACCGGTTGCAGTGCCACCTGGGGATGGAGAGGCTGTACCTGTAGCTCCAGTTCCGCCAAGAGTGGAGGTGCCTTTTGCAGCACCTGTGCCACCACCACCACCAGTGCTGATAGCAGAAGAACCAGTGATGCAGGTTGAAAAGTTTCTGAGATTACAGCCACCTACCTATTCAGGAGGGCCGAATCCAGATACAGCGGAGCACTGGGTTCATGAAATTGAGAGGGTTTTTGCAACTATGAGGTGTCTGGCAGTAGATAAAGTTGTGTTAGCTGCTTATCAGTTGAGAGGTTTTGCATTGGAATGGTAGAAGAAGCAATTACTTGGTCGGAATTTCTCGATGTATTTAACGATACATTCTTTCCGATTCAAGTACAGCAAGTGAAAAGAGAGCAGTTTCGGACTCTCCAGCAAGGTAACTCTTCAGTTCTAGAGTACCAGATGAGGTTTATGGCGCTCAGCCGATATGCACCTTATGTTGTATCAGATAATAACATGATGGTTGAGTATTTTATTAGAGGTTTGAGAGTGGAATTGCAGGATGCAATAGTGCCTCTCATGTGTAAGACAGTGGAAGAAGCAGCCCAGAGAGCAGCTACATTGGAGAGGTCTATTCGGACTCATCAGGTGGGCGAGTCAGGTTCAGGTAGTTTTCGGCTACCGCAGCAGTCAATGGGTGCAAGTAAAGGTAAAGTACCAGTAGGACCTTCTTCATCAGGTTTTGGTAAATGGGGCCAGAAATTAAAGCAGGCATTTAAAGGCAAAGGAAGAGGATGGGGAGGTTGTCAGCAGTTTCAGCAGGGCTGAGGTAGGCCTGAGGTGGAGGAGTCGCAACAGAGTACTGCCTGGCAGCCCGTTACTCCACCAGGATATCGATGTTATAATTGTAATCAGCCGGGGCATTTGATCCGCAATTGTCCCCATCCGAGAGAGTATGGATATGGAAGAGGTGTGCAGCAGCAGCAGCAGCCTCAGCAGTTTCAGCAGCCACAGTCAGGTCGTGGCAGAGGAGCACCGCAGCAGCGGGGAAGAGGCCGGGTTATGGCTATCACCCGAGCCCAGGCGGAGGCATCGAATATGATAGAAGGTACTTTACCTCTTTATGAATATTCAGCAAGAGTTTTATTTGATTCGGGTGCCTCTCATTCTTTTATTTTCGAAGAATTTCTGGATTGTATGGCTCATCCTTTAGAAGAGAAATCTTGTGAGTTGGTAGTGGAGGTTCCTTCAGGTGAGTTCTTGCTCACTTCGAGCTATGTAGATGGAGCTCCTGTTATGATTGAATGGAACCAGATGCCGGGTCGGTTGTATGCCCTGCAGTTGTCAAATTATGATATTATTTTGGGTATGGACTGGCTTGAGATGTATGGAGCAATGTTAGATTGCAGAAAGAAAAGGATCAGGTTTTGCCATCCTAATGGTGCAGTATTTGAATATCAAGGTATGCCTTTCTATACCTCTAAGTTTCTAATTCTGCAATTAAAGCTAGAAAGTTGATAAATGCTGGATGTGTGGCTTATTTAGCCTCGGTAAGTTTGGTAGAAGCTAGTCAGGCAGTGGAAGCGGTTCCCGTGGTTAGGGAATTTGCTGATGTTTTTCCTGAGGATTTACCTGGTTTAGCTCCACATAGAGAGGTGGACTTTACCATTGAGTTGCTGCCAGGTACCATGCCGATTTCTAAAGCTCCATATCGGATGGCACCAGCAGAACTTAAAAAATTGAAAAAGCAATTAGAAGAATTGTTGCAGAAAGGGTTCATTAGACCGAGTCATTCCCCGTGGGGAGCGCCGATATTATTTGTGAAAAAGAAAGAAGGAAGTTTTCGAATGTGTATTGATTATAGAAAGTTGAATGATGTGACCATCAAGAATAAGTACCCGTTGCCGAGAATAGATGATCTGTTTGATCAGTTGCAATCAGCAAAGGTATTTTCTAAAATTGATTTGAGGTCCGGGTACCATCAGTTGAGAATTAAAGAGGAGGATATAGATAAAACAACATTCAGAACTAGATATGGTCATTATGAGTTTGTGGTTATGCCATTTGGGTTGACTAATGCTCCTGCAGGTTTTATGGATCTGATGAATAGAATTTTTCATCCATATTTAGACCAATTCATTGTGGTCTTTATCGATGATATTCTGATTTATTCAGTATCTGAAGAGGAGCATGCAGCTCATTTAAGGTTTACCCTGCAATTGTTAAGGGATAACCAGTTGTTTGCCAAATTCAATAAGTGTGAATTCTGGCTGAAAGAAATTCAGTTTCTGGGTCATGTTATCTCAGCTAAAGGAGTAGCAGTGGACCCAAGTAAAGTGGAAGCAGTGATGAGATGGGAAGTGCCTAAGACAATAACCGAGATTAGAAGTTTTCTGGGTTTGGCAGGTTATTATAGGCGCTTTATTCAAGATTTTTCTAAGATTGCAGCACCTATGACTAAGTTGACCAGGAAAGGTGTGCCATTTGTGTGGTCCGGTGAATGTCAGAAAAGTTTTATGGAATTGAAGAAGAGACTTACATCAACACTCATATTGACATTACCGGCAGGAAGTGGTGGTTTTGTGTTGTATACTGATGCTTCAAGGAGAGGACTTGGCGCAGTGCTTATGCAGCATGGTAAAGTGATAGCTTATGCATCCAGGCAATTGAAGCCAGCAGAAGAAAATTATCTCACTCATGATTTGGAATTGGCAGCAGTTGTGTTTGCCCTGAAAATGTGGAGGCATTATCTGTATGGCGAGAGATTTGAGATCTTTACAAATCATAAAAGTTTGAAGTATATCTTCTCGCAAAAGGATTTGAATCTTCGCCAGCGCAGATGGATTGAATATTTAAAGGATTATGATTTCAGTTTGGCTTACCATCTGGTAAGGCCAATGTTGTAGCTGATGCCTTGAGCAGGAAGGCATATGTAAGTTTGATGATGATTAAAGAGTGGAAGTTGTATGAGGAGGTAGTGGAGAACTCCTTAAATGTGCCCAGTAGTCAGCGACGGGCAGTACTAGCCGCTAGTGCTGTAGAGCCGTCTTTGTATTGGCAGATTGTTGAAGCTCAGAGAGCAGATGTAAGTTTGGCTGAAATTGTGAAAATGGAAGGAGTTACCATTGATGATAATTGTGTGGTCAGGCTCAGGGGCAGGTTATTTGTTCCAACTGAAAGAAAGGTAAAGCAGCGAGTGTTGGAAGAGGCTCATAAATCTAGGTACACTATTCATCCGGGTAGTACTAAAATGTACCATGATTTGAGGAAGCATTTCTGGTGGCCTCTTATGAAAAAGGAAATAGAAGAGTTTGTTGCAAGGTGTGCTATTTGTCAGCAGATTAAAGCAGAGCATCAAAAGCCTGGAGGTTTGTTGCAACCATTGCCTATTCCACAGTGGAAGTGGGATGATATTGCTATGGACTTTGTGGTAGGTTTACCGAGATCGAGTTCTGGGCATAATGGAATATGGGTATTTGTTGACAGATTGACTAAGGTGTGCAGATTATTGGCAGTGAGTATGTCTTGGACAGTGGACAGATTAGCAAAGATTTATGTTGAAAAGATTGTTCCACTGCATGGTATCCCGAAGACTATTGTGTCTGATAGAGATCCAAGATTTACTTCTAGTTTTTGGAGAAGTCTGCAAAGAGTAATTGGTACTGAGCTAAGATATAGCTCCGCTTATCATCCCCAGACAGATGGTCAGACAGAAAGGACTATCCAGACGATTGAAGATATGTTGCGAGCTTGTTGTTTGGTTTGGGGAGGCAGCTGGGAGCATCATTTGGGAATGGTTGAGTTTGCCTATAATAATAGTTATCATACCAGTCTTGGAATGGCACCGTATGAAGCTTTATATGGAAGGCCATGTAGAACCCCATTGAACTGGCATGAAGTGGGAGAAAGGCAGTTAGTGGGTCCTGAATTGATTCAGCAAACCACTGAAGTAGTGAAGCTTATTAAAGAAAAATTGCAAGCAACTCAAAGCAGACAAAAGAGTTATGCAGACATCCGGAGAAGACCACTTCAGTTTGAGGTGGGAGATTTGGTTTTCTTGAGAGTTTCCCCGAGTAAACGTATTATGAGGTTTGGCAAGACTAGGAAGTTGAGCCCGAGATATGTGGGACCTTTTCAAGTGTTAGAAAGAATTGGGGAAACAGCTTATAGGCTGGATTTGCCAGCAAATTTTGCGGATGTTCATGATATATTTCATGTTTCTATGTTGAGAAAGTGCATTGAAGATCCAGCTCAAATAATCAGATATCAAGGTGGTGACCTGAGGCCGGATATGACTATGCCAGAATACCCGGTGCAGATCACAGATCGAAAGATAAAGAAGCTGAGAAATAAAGAAATTGAGCTAGTTAAAGTGAGATGGGAAAATAGGTTGGGTGGTGAGGATACCTGGGAGTTAGCCAAGGAAATGGCTAAAGGATATCCCTATCTGTTTGAATAAGCTTTTGTATTTCTTTATAGATGATAGTGCTTGTAAAGGTGTGTATGTTTAAGTTGTTTAACTTTGAGTTGTGTTATGAATTTCGAGGTCGAAATTTTCTTTTTAGATGATAGCAATGTAACATCGCGTGCTTTTCGGATCCATGCGGATCATGTGTGTTGTGGTTGTGGAGGCTGTTGTGAGGCCATGTGAGTTGGTTGTGTGGAAGGTTTGGTGTGGATGTGTGGTTTGTTCAGGTGAAGTGCAGGTTTGGTCCTGAAATGAAATAGGACTTGTTGCAGTTGAGTTGGAGTTGGCGGCCAGGGGTGGTCGCTAACTTATTGGCGTCCAGATAGGTTGCCGTTGACAACATGAACTTCGCGGCACAAGATGTGGACGTTTATGGTGGCGGTTGCCTTTGGCGGCAGAGGGGTTGACGCCAACCTGAGAATTCTGCAGGTTATAGGGTCACCCGAGAGCAGGTTCTTTACCTGGTTCTCATTCTCCCTTGCCCCAGCTTCATGCCCCCGTGTCCCTAAAGCTTCCAACAGGTATAGAAGGGTGGTTGGAGGATCGTGGGACGTGTGGCGTTGCCGAATTGCGCGAGGAAACGCCGTGGCGTGGTGCAATTCCCGTGGGAGCTCGCGGAGGGTTCGGTGTGAACCGGGAGATTGCGGGAGGTTTTAGCGTGTTCTGAGGTAGGGGACGAACCCTGTTAGCTCGGTAGAAACATTAAAACACGACGTAACCACCTGAATCAGCATGTTTAATGCATTTACGGATTAAGTTGCACCATGCGGGGATAATGGGTGGTTTGATGGTTTTAAGTAGTAAAGCATGTTGTTTTAGTTTAATTATAGTGCATGGAAGTTAGAGGAGCTGTTTTCTCCTATTTCCTCAATGGTTTCGGGATCAGGAATGCATGTGGGATCGGTTAGGGTTTCTGCAGGGAAAGAGCTGAAGAACTTGGCATCAACATCACTTGTCGCCAAGCTCATCAGCCAGGATATAGACGGCCAGATCCCTTGCCGTCTACTTCCTGTAAGCGGCAGTCGATGTGGCCGCCTACTTGTATATAAGCAGAAAAGACTATTTAAGATATTTATCGATAATGCATGGTGTGTTGGCACCTAAGGTGCACTGAGTGCACATGGTTTCTGTGTTTAGCATACGGAGTATGCAGTGACTACTTACTTTCGTGGCTGCGCGTTGTTTACGCGAGTCCAGTTGGGTTCACGTGTAGTGGACCGTTGTTACTTGAGGTTTACGTGACATTTCACGTGTTTTGTGTGTGACGTGCACGTGGTTTTGTGTATGTGGCGAGTAGTACGACGCCTACCGTGGTTACCTCTCCAGTTGGGTGCCCCAGGTTCTTTGTGAGCCAGGCTGTTAGCTCGGGGCTTTGTCCTGGTACTTGTGTTGTACCGTCGAGGTCTGTGTCATCTGACCTGGACACCCTTACTCCTGTGTTTGAGTTGTACGTCCGGCTGAGGGAAAGACGACAGTGGGACAGTGACACTTGTGTTTGTCTTTAGTCACTTGTAGCGCGCTCGTAGTTGGGGGTACGGACACCAGTAGTCGACACTGGTCCCCAGCTAGTCTTTTTCCAGTGCCTCACTCTAGAGTGTTCCGGGCCAGGATCTCTAGAGGTGTCAGGCATGGGCCTGCGACCGTGTGGTCCGCAGGTGGTGGTGCTTAGTTGGTCTCCACAGTTGCTTGACCTTTTCACGTGGAGCGGCAGCTGGACCTTTCGTCCGTGGCTACGAGACTGAGAGGTAGACCTGTGTTAGCTTGTCCGAGTCAGTTTCTTGTGTCGCGAACCAGTTCACATGGCTCGTGTTTGGCTGTCTCTACTTTAGCTTGTACATCTGTACTGGTTTGCCGTTTAATTATTAAAGTTGTTTCTCGTAGTCGGCAGACGGTGAGTACTTTTACAGCTTTAATATCCTGTTTAGCTGTTCTATAAATTGTTGGTATTGTTTACTGCTTTGTACCTGTGGTTTTTGGTTTGCTCGTTGTTGGGGGAGTTCCCTACTGAGCCAGTGACTAGCGAGGCTCACCCCTACCCCCATAGGTGAGAGCGAGGAGGACGTTTCACGATCGTCGTCCAGTTCGGAGCCGCGTCGTAGCGGTGCAGGGTCGGTACCTCCAGCTGTGTAGTAGCAACATCAGCAGTGTAGTGTAGATAGTTGTTTATTTTCTTCAGTTGTACCTCGGGGTATGCCCCAGGCTCTTGTACTTTCTTTCAGTTTTATGGAAATTTGGCTATGTAACTTGTGAATTATATATATAAAATGGTGTGTTCCTTGTGTTTACACGGACTGTGGTTTGGTTTCCCTTGCGAGGCTTCGGCCCGTTCGCGGGAGGCGGACTCGGATCAAGTACGTTATCGGTTTAACGGGCTTGGCCGAGGCATTCCGTCACATCTGAACTCTTGTACCTAGACCTTATGACCATCCAGTTATTGGGGTTAGATGGGTCTTCAGAAACAAAATGGATGAATCATGAGTAATCACAAGGAATAAGGCTAGACTGGTAGCACAAGGATATTTTCAAGAGGAAGACATTGATTTTGATGAAACATATGCTCCAGTTGCTTGATTAGAGGCAATCAAAATTTTATTAGCATATGCATGTTCTCTTAATATCAATCTGTATCAAATGGATATCAAAAGTGCTTTTCTGAACGGTTTCATAAAAGAAAAAGTTTATGTTGAGCAATCTCCTGGCTTTGAAGATTCTAAATATCCAAATCATGTTTTCCGGTTAAAGAAGGCACTTTATGGTCTAAAACAAGCTCCATGAGCCTGGTATGAAAGACTGAGTGCTTATCTTCTATCACATGGATTTTCAAGAGGTAAAGTAGATAGCACTCTATTTATTAAGAAATTTTCTGAAGGGATCCTAATTGTACAAATATATGTTGATGATATTGTCTTTGGCTCTACTGATGAATCACTTTGCAAATTCTTTGAAAATCTTATGCAAAGTGAGTTTGAAATAAGCATGATGGGTGAGCTTAATTACTTTTTTGGCTTGTAAATCAAGTAGACTAAAGAAGGTACTCACATTTGTCAAGGCAAGTATATTTCAGATTTACTTTCTAAGTATGGCTTTGACAAGTGTAAGCCTTTAGAAACTCCCATGAGCTTAGGAATCAAAATAGATAGTGATCCAATTGGAAAGAAAGTAGATCAAAAGGTCTATAGAGGTATGATTGGATCATTACTCTATCTTACTGCTAGTAGACCAGACATAATGTTCAGTGTATGTTTGTGTGCCAGATTTTAGGTTGATTCTAGAGAATCTCATATTAAGACTATTAAAAGAATTTTTACATATCTTATAAATACAAGTGAATTGGGTTTATGGTATCCCAGATGTTCTGAATTTAAATTGCTTGGATATAGTGATGTTGATTATGCTGGATGCAAAATAGATAGAAAAAGCACCAGTGGCACTTGTCAATTTCTTGTAGGATGCTTAATTTCTTGGTCTTCCAGAAAACAAAATTCAGTAGCATTGTCCACAACAGAGGTAGAATACATTGTAGCAGGAAGTTGTTGCACCCAACTGCTATGGATCAAACATCAACTGGAAGACTATGGTCACAAATTGCATGAAATTCCAATGCTGTGTGATAATACAAGCACAATTAATCTGACCAAAAATCCAATCCAGCATTCAAGAGCCAAGTATATTGAGGTCAGACATCATTTCATCAGGGACTATGTAAGTAATGGTGATATTTTACTTGAATTTGTTACTATAGATAATCAATTAGCTAATATTTTTACTAAACCTCTCCTAAAGATAGGTTTACTTCAATTAAAAGAGAAATAGGTATGTGCAATCCTGATTGAATGCTTTAAACTCTTGTATTGTTTGATCTGCCTGTTTTCAATTTTTTATCTAAGTTCTACACTTTTGACTTCTCCAAAATTGGAGTTTAGGAAGTCAGAGTTTGGGAAGTTGACTTTTACGAAGTCAGAGTCTCTACTAATAAAAAAAAAAGGTTACAATTGTTTTATGGGGGAGAATTAAATAATGAATTAATCAAAACCGTTCATCTCCCATTCTATAGTCTGTCATAATTCTCCTTCTTTATCTAGACTTTCCTTCTCTCTTTCCAAATCACCCCATTTGAACCGTCTCCTACTCCTCTGTCTTCTTCCCGATTCCCACGTTCGTTCTTCAACCCAACAAAACTCTTACCAAGCCTCTGTCAGCTTTTTCTTCACTTCTTCAGAAGAAAGGTAGGATATTTGACATTGCTGAACTCATTTCACATCTTCTCTATCATTTCCCTTAGACCCTTTCCCATGTATTTGTCTAGATGGCCTCCTCTAGTGTCACGCCCCGACGCGAAATATCGGAGCGCGAAGGCAGTTGCAAGAAAAAGGTATAGAGCGAATACTAGACATCAAACCATTGCACATTAAATAATACTAAAGTAAATCTTTCTCATTAATAACTTTTCAAATGTCTAGTTACAACCACTAATATCAGAGCCATTCTATAGGGCCCAATTACATTGCAATAGAAGGAAATAACTAACTACAACTCTAAGATAACATAATGACTCGAGGGTACTCCTGGCTTCACTCTTGGTCATTCCCTTCCTCGTGAGTGTATGTGTCATCCTCGATCTCACCTGAGAACACAACATCAAATAATGTAGGGTGAGCGATAACGCCCAGTAGGACTTAAATCTCAGGCTCAAGCAGGCTTTAAATAATTAACGCATTTAATGGCAGAGTATCTAAAGATAGAAGGTACAAGAGAGTCAAAATATAGCAAGAGATAGCACAACAGGTAACATGATAGCACAATAGCATGAGATCGAGTATAGTTTCCCAAAAATAGCACAAGTATCAAATATAGCACGAATAGCAGGATGGCCATAGCACAACTAGCACAAGTATAATAATAGCACGACGAGTATAGCACTTGTTTGTCATTCTAGACATCGAGAGAGTATAGCACGTTTTGTGTTTTGATTGTCATATAGATAGTCGAGATAGATAGCACTTGAGTGTAATGCCAAACACTCTGATCATTTAACTCCCATGGGCACTAGCACTTTCGGGCGCACATCCCAAGACCAGATCGTGCCCTTTATATATTGCCAGGCATTTGTTATATTGTATCTTTAGACAATCAGTCAATGGCCAATATAGAGTACCAAGAATAGTTAAGAGCACTAGATGAATCGACGAGATAGTAGAGAGAACGTGAATAGACAAGCGAGTAGAGTATAGATGAGAGCTAAGGGTACATCACGTAAAACAACGAGTAAACAGGTGATAGTAACAGTTGCACAACACGCGCACGTCGTATTGGCAGTCAGGTGGAATTCTCGATCTTCCCACTGGCCATGTTATGCACAAGTCCAGAGGTCCGACGTGATTCAAGGTAAGAACGAACTTCTAATAGCCGTTTGGATCATATCGATCCCTAAAGGTGTAATGGGTGTTAGGGTACAACCGGCTCGTCGACCATGTGGGAATCCATGATCAGAGGAGACTTACGGAGGCCTTGTGCAAGGGTTCACTAGTCCGGCGGAAGGAATATCCGACGAAGAGTTCACCACAAGCCAAGTAAAGTGTGTATATAAAAACACGTGCTCGACGTTCTAGAGGAATTCTAGAACAGCGGAGCGTCGATATCGGTATATAAACAACGCAAGAAACGAATACAAGTCCTTTCAAATAGGGCAATTAATATACTTTATTGCAATAAATTACCAGATACATTATGAGATATTTTATCCCAGATTTCAGCCATATATGGATGGTTCATGTGTGTGCATGTGTAAGAGAAATCATAGATAGAAAAGAAGTCGTGAATATGTATTTTAAAGCATTCAATATAGCTCCATTTTTAAATAGGTGTTTTTACTGCGTGTATTACTGTTAAAAAGGTGTAAGGATTTTGTAGAAAGCAAGAGTAACAAATTTTATGGGTTTTCATGCAAAATCCTGTGAACGCGACGTACCCATGTAAGGGTCGCGACAGGGTCATGATGGAACGCGACAGGGTCCTGTACGGCTCGTGACAGAGCTGTCTGCTCAGGCGGCCAGAACGCGACGGGGTTTCCTGTCGCGTTCAGAATGCGACAAGATGTTGGTCGCGACGGCCCTTAGAACGCGGTGTGTCGAGCCGTTGCGTTCTCAAGTACTTCACCTGAGTTCGAGCGAGAAAAATGTTCTACATCGGATTGCATGCCAACTTGACTTGTTTGGACACAGGGTACTTTGAAAAATCATAACTAGTTACATAGTCGATGAAAAATCACAAAACAAGTTGCAAATTAAACTAGACATGTAAGGGTACTTCTAGTAAATCGAAAGTAGAGAGAGAGCATGGTTCATACAGGGTTTGAACATGAGCAAGAATGAGTTATTCAGAACATGACACAGAGTGAAAGATTGATTAAATTCGCTCGATGAAATTTAGGGCTTTTAGGGGCAAAAGATCCCTAACAACATGAAGTTTCTACAGTAAACATTTCGTAGTATGGGATCAAGTATACATAGAGATTTGAATTAAACATGATGTCTCGGGGTTATCATGTTTGTTGATCTTCTAAAATCAAGAACAAAAGAGTGGCTCGATGAAAAAGAGGGAATCAAGAGGGCTTTTGTTCCTGGTGATTGGAACTACCTACAGACGAGTTTAATTTAATTTTGCTCGTGAGAATGCCTACCTTTGACTCGATTTGTCTTCTAGGGTTAAAATCTCCAAGAACGAGGAAGAAGCTCCAAGAACTCCTCCCCACAAGATCCTCTCCTCCTTGGCCTCTTCTCTACGTCCAACAACCTTTGGCAACGAGCTAGGGTCGGCCAAGAGGGTTTAAGAGATGTATTTATGCATGTATGGGTTCCTATTCCTACTTCTATTCTAAATGCTCTTTAATTACGAGATTTCCTAACTCCAACCTTCCTTTCTTGCTTTCCAACCTCTATTTAGGTTAGGATGGGATCTAAATTCATGCTAAATCATAAGGGGTAGGCTTAGGAATCCAATTCCAACTCTTATTGCCTCTTTTAATGCTTAAAGAGTCCTTTTCTATTTAGGAGATATTAAGACTCCGAATTTAGGGTATTTTCTTTTTATTTACTATTTTTAAATTCATATTTGACCCAATAAGTTCTAGAGGATCCATTAAGCAAAGCCCATTACTCTTTTCCATTTAATGGGTTTATTTAATGCTCTTTTCATTGAATAACCCTTTAGTTGAGTTTTTAATTTATTATTTAAATTTTTATTTTTCTCAAAAATTCAGGTTGCTACATCTAGGGCTCTGGATGGTTCCTTCTTCACCCCAGAGCAGTTCAACCATCTCATCTTTTCCAAAGCTTCAATTTCCCAGGGAAGATAGTAGATTTCTCTCAGTTGACAGGTAGACCACTCAGTACGGAAACCCTAGATGTGATGGGTTGGACAAAGTTATTGTAGCACCCCGGAAAATTTTAATTACATAAAAACTCAAATAAAAGGAAATAAATAATTTTCATAATATCATAGTATTTAAAACATACGTATCATTATCGTATGTGCTAAAACACATCGGAAAATTCCGTAAAAATTATAAATCAACCCCAACATTATTACTAAATGTTTTACAAAGAAATTTGTGACAATAAAAATAGGATTAGCTAAGTTAAAGTGTTTTGTGACTTATTATCGTAATTCATGAATAAGTCGGAAAATCATTATCACACGTACTTGGATGAGTTAGAAAATTAAATAAAATCATAGATGGACTTCAAATAATATCATCTAATGACCCATCAATAAATTTGGGTAAATAAAAATCATTTGGACTAGGTTTAAGAGTTATGGTGACGATTATCCAAATTAGGAAGCAAGTCGGAAAACCGTTAACATGGAAATACGACGCAATCATAAATTAAATAAAAATGTTAGAAATGCTTCTAACAATATATAATAATGACACAATATCATAAGTGGGCCAATGGACCACATATGGCCCAAAAATCAAATGAAGCAAGAAAATACATAGAAATTCGTAACTCTAAATAGGCTGAAATTAGAAAGAGACAATTTGAGTTGAATTAGGATGCAATCATGCATTCATGGCAACCCAAATTCGTGCCTAACTATGAGGGGAGGTTTCCTAATGCCTCACACACTCAAAGGGAGGAGGAAATCATCAAAAATAGAAAATCAAACATGCCAATCCCGAAACCCTCCTTTCCTAGTTATAATAGGACTCCTAAACACCATGGTTACTTAAATACTCTTCACCCAAACCGTAGGAACGAATTTAGAACTTGCTAGGGCCGTGTGGAGGAGCTCTTGGTGGCTGAGGAGCTGTGGAACGACCACAAGAAGCCGTTCTTCTTCCCCTTCTCATCTGCTACGACCTGCACAAACCACTCTCTTGAAGTTGACCAAAGGTGAGTCAAACCTAAACCAAAGCTTGCAAGGCCTATACCCCTGGAAAGAGGGTCAAGTCTACGTTCTAACCCAAGTGGAATGCCCAAATTCCATGCAGTATACACGGAGTAGTAAGCATTTTCCTCCAGGTGGTCTGAACATGGGTTTTCTGGAAAAATGGGACTTCTTCAACCCATAAGGTAGGTTTTCTCGGGCGAAACCTTAACATGTCCTATACCAATGTGTAGAGCATCAAGTTAACGTTCATTTCCCACTAGTTTCATCGAATTTCATTTAGTAGATCTTGATTTATAAGCGTTTTGCCAAAGTCGCGCACTGTTAGAGTTTTTCCCGTTCTTAATATGTTGCATGTGTTTCAAGACCGAACTAGAGAAAACTCATAACATAAAAGTTATTCTACTAGTTGTCCTCGTCAGGTTTCATGTTGAACGTTTTGTCTAAATCTCATTAGTTAGAGAGCTATAAGCGTGGTAATAGGGTTGCTGCATAAAACTACGTCTTCAAGTTACCCTTGGTCTGACCTTGTGTTCCCCGTGATCAAAGCCTATCGAAACCATATTTATTGTTCAATTCCGATTTACTGGAAGTACCCTAGTATGTCTAGGTTATTTTAAAACTAGTTTCATTAATTTTCACGCACCGTGCAATTTGTTCTCTATTTTAGAACAACCCTAGGTCCAAAGAAGGAAAGACATGTCCGCAATCCAAGGCACTGTCCTTGCTCTGTCCAAGCCAGGCACGGACCCTATGAACACGACGGCCCGATATGTCGCTTTCAGAGGGTTGATTGCGACATACCTCTTGTCGCCTTCTCAACGCGACATGCGTTCCGTCGCTATCCGGCTACCTGATCTGACCGCCCTGTCGCGATGCTCACACCCCTGTGTCGCCTTCTGGTCCCGACCCGTCGCCTTCCTTACAGGAGCCTGTCGCGATCTGACCCCGAGCCTGACAACACCCTGTCGCCTTCCTTATGTGACCCTGTCGCGACCTGACTCCGAGCCTGACACCCATGCCGCCTTCCTTATATGGCTATGTCGCGATCTCAGGATTTTTACCAAAACCATGTGTTTTCTTACAAATTTTCCCGTATATACCCAAGGTCTGTTTAAACGTGATAATTACTGTGTAAGTTGCATGTTTTGGGTCTGATCATTACAGGATTGTTATTTTAATGGCTTAAAACTGTTAAACCCATTTAAAAGCTTTAATTACATGAATGCTATTCTAAGTGCTCCTTAAATGTTATGATCCATTCACGTTTCCTGTGATTTGATCTTCCTACTATTCTACCATGTTTAAATGATAAGAATTATCATAAAATCTTGCAAACCATGATGAGTTAAAGTACATAGTTTTATTCCATGTTATATTGTCAAGTGCTTCCTGCGAGTTTGAGACCGATGGTTTGAGAATTGAGACACGCGTACCACACTACACACTAGCACTATTAGGCAGCCTTTTCTTGGGAAATTGGAAACTCTCTACCGGTCATTCCGAATCGGTAGACTAGCGACCTTTTCTCAAGGCCTCCATAAATCTCCTCTGACCATGGATTCCCACATGGCCGACGAGTTGGTTGTACCATTGAAGTTCCCTGGAGATAGCGTGCACTTCCTTTCTCTTCTTGATCTCGTGAGTGTGACTTACAAACTAGACTAAAGCCATTAATGTAAAGATTGAACAAAAGTATAAATTGTACCGTTATGCTGCCGAATTTATCTCCTGACCATTGTTCTCATGAAATCATGTTCAATTTAATTATTACTTCTTCCCATCATCATCATGAACATGACATTACACCTGCTTACTTATTGAAACTCTCATTGGCCATTATTAATGACTGTGGGTATCTACATTTAAAATTTTCATGAGATGGCTGACAGGCACGGCGTGTGTCCAAGGGCTCCAATCTAGCCCCAATGACGACGAGTCATAGATATACTATTAACCATGGGGTATAATGATTACTGGCGTTGCATCTGCGCTGGGAGTACTTTCTTGCTTGTTGAATGTTAGATACATAACCACATACACGTGTCCTGGTGTACATTCTTGATGGATCGTTTCTTGGTGTACATTGGTGTCTACGTGCCTGATTAGTGTTACTTGATCGTGCTTGTGAAATCTTGCTTGCGTGATATGGCCATCCTGCATTTTATGCAATTAATGATATCTTGCGTTTCTTGACATCAATTGAAATCTTGCGTGCTTGTACAAAGTGATCTATTTCTAGTTCTCTCTTGTCATCTTGTTCATCACTCTTGTTCTATCATGATCTCTCTCTCTAGCTTGTTTTATATATCATGTTTTAACAAGTTTTATTCGTACTTGCATATCATTCATCGTACTTGCCTAGTTCTAAAATGTTGATCACTTATATTATTGCCCACACATTGAGATATAAATCCTACTGGGCTAGTTTGCTCATTCCCTACTTTTACCCAATCTAGGTGACTATGAAGTTCAAGAGGAAGAGCAAGTCGAGGATGGGAATGCGTCCGAGTGATGAGCATTCCAACTATGAGTCTAGTTATAGTAATTTCTTTGAGAGTTAGAACATGTAGTAGGAATGAGAAGTATTATGTACTTTCCTTCATTGAGTCTTAGTCCTGTAATAGCTTCCACTTTGAATACAATAAGTTGAGATTTGAATACAATTTATATTGAGTTCAACATATGGGCCCTATTATGATGTTGTGTTGATACACATTTAGTGCGTGCTAGCTAGAGGCTTATTTGCCGACTATCCACGTCTCGAATTATCGACTCGAATTCTTCGAAATAATATCCGCTGCGTAATTCTCGGGACGTGACAGTTTAGTGGTATCAGAGCCTAGGAATACCAAATAGGATATATGTCTCAAGAATAGGAGATACCTATGGAACCTAGGTCATGGGAATTAAATACAATACCTGGTGAGAATGGGTAGAGACTGGGAATATGTTAGCAAAAATTAAACATCCTACCCATTGACTTTTATAATGTATCTAGAGACATTAATTGGTTTCCATCCTTTTCTCAGGAAACCTCATAACTCTTACACTCAACTGCAATGGCTCGCAACCAATGGTAAGTTATGCAAGAAACCGTGGCTGGACTGACCCAGGCATTACAAAATGTAGTTCAGGCTGGAAATCAGGCTGGAGCTGCAAGGATGGAGCCGGTGATCTGCACCAAAATTTTAGGAGTTTGAACCCTCCTCGTTTTCTGGATCCCCTGATCCGGACGAGGCAGAGAATGGCAAGAGGAGATAGAAAGGATTTTCTAGGTGATGCAATGCACTAATAGAGAGAAGTGGTACTGGCCACTTTCCAATTTACTAAAGATGCTCGAGCATGGTGGAAGGCCACCTCGGCCCACCAGCCAAACGTAGCTGAACTGGAGTGGGCGGATTCCTGGAGATATTCCGAGGAAAGTATTTCTCTAAGAGAGTCAAGGAGAAGAAGGCAGCAGAGTTTGCCGCACTAAAACAGAAAGGGATGTCCGTGGCTGAGTATGAGGCTTAGTTCGCACGGCTTTCCGTGTATGCCCCACATCTGGTGGGAACTGAAAGACTAAAGGCTAACCGTTTCATGGATGGGCTCAGGCCCATGTTCATCGAGAAGCTCGGACCTTACAACATCCAAACCTACACGGAGATGGTCCAAAGAGCCCAATTGGTAGAAGACACTATGGCTAAGGTGGAAGGCATGAGGGGGAAAGACATCTCAAAGCCGACCTTGATAAAAAGGGAAGCAGTCGATACAACTGGAGCTTTCCCCAACAACAACAACAACAATAATAACTACAACAACAAAAGGCCAACCACGGGGAAGGACTATGGCATGGAGAAAAAGATCAAAGTAGAAGAAACAATGACAGAGGAGTATTGTAAATTTTGCAACAAGCCTGGGCACCAAGCGGATAAGTGCTGGAAGAAGGCCGGGGCTTGCTTACGATGTGGGAGTCATGAACATCGTATACCGAACTGTCCCATGCTAAAAGACCAAGCTAGAAGGAACCAAGGAGTGGTAAAGCGTCAAGGACGGGTGAATGCAATGACGCAAGTGGAGTTTCTGAAAGGAGGTATGAATGTTAAACCCCTAGACTGATCTTACGATGTTTTCTTATTGGTACATTTCTAAGTGGGGGAGATCATTAAGGAGAAATTAGAAATGAATAATCTAGTCATTATACCATAGTTCATTTGGTGGATTAAGATGGAGCTATAACAACCGTGGAAGAAAACAGGAGTGGAAGGAACCAAATGAATAGTACGGGTGGCCATAGGTGTAGATTTTGGACTGGCATCCACGATGTTGAAACAAGTTAGAAGAATTAAATCTGAAACGACCTCAAGGGTCATAACTATCAAAAGACAATTAATGATCTATGAATTTGGGGACCAAATTCTCTTAAGTGGGGGAGAGTGTAGCACCCTGGAAAATTTTAATTACATAAAAACTCAAATAAAAGGAAATAAATAATTTCATAATATCATAGTATTTAAAACATACGTATCATTATCGTATGTGCTAAAACACATCGGAAAATTCCGTAAAAATTATAAATCAACCCCAACATTATTACTAAATGTTTTAAAAAGAAATTTGTGACAATAAAAATAGGATTAGCTAAGTTTAAAGTGTTTTGCGACTTATTATGTAATTCATGAATAAGTCGGAAATCATTATCACACGTACTTGGATGAGTTAGAAAATTAAATAAAAATCATAGATGGACTTCAAATAATATCATCTAATGACCCATCAAGAAATTTGGGTAAATAAAAATCATTTGGACTAGGTTTAAGAGTTATGGTGACCGATTATCCAAATTAGGAAACAAGTCGGAAAACCGTAACACGGAAATACGATGCAATCATAAATTAAATAAAAATGTTAGAAATGCTTCTAACAATATATAATAATGACACAATATCATAAGTGGGCCAATGGACCACATATGGCCCAAAATCAAATGAAGCAAGAAAATACATAGAAATTCGTAACTCTAAATAGGCTGAAATTAGAAGAGGCAATTTGAGTTGAATTGGGATGCAATCATGCATTCATGGCAACCCAAATTCGTGCCTAACTATGAGGGGAGGTTTCCTAATGCCTCACACACTCAAAGGGAGGAGGAAATCATCAAAAATAGGAAATCAAACATGCCAATCCCGAAACCCTCCTTTCCTAGTTATAATAGGACTCCTAAACACCATGGTTACTAAATACTCTTCACCCAAACCCTAGGAACGAATTTAGAACTTGCTAGGGTCGTGTGGAGGAGCTCTTGGTGGCTGAGGAGCTGTGGAACGACCACAAGAAGCCGTTCTTCTTCCCCTTCTCATCTGCTGCGACCTGCACAAACCACTCTCTTGAAGTCGATCAAAGGTGAGTCAAAACTAAACCAAACCTTGCAAGGCCTATACCCATGGAAAGAGGGTCAAGTCTACGTTCTAAACCAAGTGGAATGCCCAAATTCCATGCAGTATACACGGAGTAGTAAGCGTTTTCCTCCAAGTGGTCTGAACATGGGTTTTCTGAAAAAATGGGACTTCTTCAACCAATAAGGTAGGTTTTCTCGGGCCAAACCTTAACATATCCTATACCAATGTGTAGAGCATCAAGTTAGCTTTCATTTCCACTGGTTTCATCGAATTCATTTAGTAGATCTTGATTTATAAGCGTTTTGCCAAAGTCGCGCACTGTTAGAGTTTTTCCCGTTCTTAATATGTTGCATGGTTTCAAGACCGAAATAGAGAAAACTCATAACATGAAAGTTATTCTACTAGTTGTCCTCGTCAGGTTTTCATGTTGAACGTTTTGTCTAAATCTCATTAGTTAGAGAGCATAAGCGTGGTACTAGGGTTGCTGTATAAAACTACGTCTTCAAGTTACCCTTGGTCTGACCTTGTGTTCCCGTGATCAAAGCCTATCAAAACCATCTTATTGTTCAATTCCGATTTACTGGAAGTACCCTAGTATGTCTAGGTTATTTTAAAACTGGTTCATTAATTTTCACGCACCGTGCAATTTGTTCTCTATTTTAGAACAACCCTATGTCCAAAGAAGGAAAGACAGGTCCGCAATCCAAGGCACTGTCCTTGCTCTGTCCGAGCCAGGCACGGACCCTGTGAATGCGACGGCCCGATATGTCACTTTCAGAGGTTTGATTGCGACATACCTCTTGTCGCCTTCTCAAGGCGACATGCGTTCCGTCGCTATCCGGCTACCTGATCTGACCGCCCTGTTGCGATGCTCACACCCCTGTGTCGTCTTCTAGTCCCGACCCGTCGCCTTCCTTACAGAAGCCTGTCGCGATCTGACCCCGAGCCTGACAACACCCTGTCGCCTTCCTTATGTGACCCTATCGCGACCTGACTCCGAGCCTGACACCCATGTCGCCTTCCTTATATGGCTATGTTGCGATCTCAGGATTTTTACCAAAACCATGTGTTTCTTACAAATTTTCCCGTATATACCCAAGGTCTGTTTAAACGTGATAATTACTGTGTAAGTTGCAGTTTTGGGTCTGATCATTACAGGATTGTTATTTTAATGGCTTAAAATGTTAAACCCATTTAAAAGCTTAATTACATGAATGCTATTCTAAGTGCTCCTTAAATGTTATGATCCATTCACGTTTTCTGTGATTTGATCTTCCTACTGTTCTACCATGTTTAAATGATAAGAGTTATCATAAAATCTTGCAAACCATGATGAGTTAAAGTACATAGTTTTATTCCATGTTATATTGTCAAGTGCTTCCTGCGAGTTTGAGACCGATGGTTTGAGAATTGAGGCACGCGTACCGCACTACACACTAGCACTATTAGGCAGCCTTTTCTTGGGAAATTGGAAACTCTCTACCGGTCATTCCGAATCGGTAGACTAGCGACCTTTTCCTCAAGGCCTCCGTAAATCTCCTCTGACCATGGATTCCCACATGGCCGACGAGTTGGTTGTACCATTGAAGTTCCCTGGAGATAGCGTGCACTTCCTTTCTCTTCTTGATCTCGTGAGTGTGACTTACAAACTAGACTAAAGCCATTAATGTAAAGATTGAACAAAAGTATAAATTGTACCGTTATGCTGCCGAATTTATCTCCTGACCATTGTTCTCATGAAATCATGTTCAATTTAATCATTACTTCTTCCCATCATCATCATGAACATGACATTACACCTGCTTACTTATTGAAACTCTCATTGGCCATTATTAATGACTGTGGGTATCTACATTTAAAATTTCATGAGATGGCTGACAGGGCACGGCGTGTGTCCAAGGGCTCCAATCTAGCCCCAATGACGGCGAGTCATAGATATACTATTAACCATGGGTTATAATGATTACTGGCGTTGCATCTGCGCTGGGAGTACTTTCTTGCTTGTTGAATGTTAGATACATAACCACATACATGTGTCCTGGTGTACATTCTTGATGGATCTTTTCTTGGTGTACATTGGTGTCTACGTGCCTGATTAGTGTTACTTGATCGTGCTTGTGAAATCTTGCTTGCTTGCTTGCGTGATATGGCCATCCTGCATTTTATGCAATTAATGATATCTTGCGTTTCTTGACATCAATTGAAATCTTGCGTGCTTGTATAAAGTGATCTATTTCTAGTTCTCTCTTGTCATCTTGTTCATCACTCTTGTTCTATCATGATCTCTCTCTAGCTTGTTTTATATATCATGTTTTAACAAGTTTTATTCGTACTTGCATATCATTCATCGTACTTGCCTAGTTCTAAAATGTTAATCACTTATATCATTGCCCGCACATTGAGATATAAATCCTACTGGGCTAGTTTGCTCATTCCCTACTTTTACCCAATCTAGGTGACTATGAAGTTCAAGAGGAAGAGCTAGTCGAGGATGGGAATGCGTCCGAGTGATGAGCGTTCCAACTATGAGTCTAGTTATAGTAATTTGCTTTGAGAGTTAGAACATGTAGTAGGAAGTGAGAAGTATTATGTACTTTCCTTTCATTGAGTCTTAGTCCTGTAATAGCTTCCACTTTGAATACAATAAGTTGAGATTTGAATACAATTTATATTAAGTTCAACATATGGGCCCTATTATGATGTTGTGTTGATACACATTTAGTGCGTGCTAGTTAGAGGCTTATTTGCCGACTGTCCACGTCTCGAATTATCGACTCGAATTCTTCGAAATAATATCCGCTGCGTAATTCTCGGGACGTGACAGTTATGCCAGATCAACGAGCCAACATATGAAGATGTTGTGAAAACTTTCTATGTGACCCTTCAAGTATCTGCAGACAGATCTCTAGTAGGACTTGTTAAAGGTATTCCAGTTTCTATTTCTGAAGAGTTATTGGTTGAAATTTTGGATTGTCCCTCTTCTAGACACAAGATCAGTGATGTTGTATCCTTGGAGAAGTAGAGAATGGGAATTATTGGAAGTCAGGGTACTATATCCAAGAAAGGGCTTCTCATCAACGAACTCTCGGCTGAAAAAAGGCTTCTTCATGCTATCCTCACAACCATAGTGACGCCATGAGCAGGTACTCATTCATCCATCACTACTAGAGATGGCAACCTGCTATTTTGGGCAATTCAGAGGCATCAAGTGAACCTTGCCTCTATAATTTTGGAGAGAATGGCAGGGTCCAGGTTTTTACAAGAATCTCTCCCCTATGGACCTTTGCTCACAGTTATTTTCAAAAAATATGAAGTGGATTTATCAGATGAGCTCTCAGTGTATGTTAAAGAGAAGATTGGGCTATCCACACTTCGAAGGAGTCACTACACTTTAGAGGATAAAGCCTAAAATTTATGGACTAAGGACTCTGTACCCGATTGCTCTCATGATATATTTCCTGATTAAGTATATGGCTCCTCCATTGTTCACACTTTTCAGCCACCAGTTAGCAGAAGAGAGGCAGCAAGAGAAGAAGCAGTAGCATCAGAACTAGTCAGAGTAGAAACAGCTAGTCCCAGAGAATAAGAACAAGCTGGACCCTCCCTTGAGCAAGATCTCTCTGAGGACACCATAAATCAAGTTCTTAGAGATCTCAAGGGTAAAGCAGTGGATCATGAAGAAGAAGTTCCTACTCCTACACCATCTGAGCCAGTTATTGAAGAAGAGTTTCACCATGTCTCTCCACCTCCAGTTGAGACGCGGCCAAGGTCTCAGGGGGAGACTAGCAGGACCATAGATGATGTACGAAATTTGGTCCTCAAGCAACAAGATATGCTTGGGGTACTTTAGATGCAGATACACCAAAAGTTTGATTTTCTGTCTGAAGAGGTTCAACAGATGAAGGATCTGCTCCTTCAACTGGTTTGCTAGTAGGGAAAGGGTGTGACGGTCCTCGCCATTCAGGCCCGTTAATCCGATAATGCGCCCGACACGACTCCGCCTCCCGCGATCGGGCCGAAGCCTCGCAAGGGATTTTAATCACAACTGTCCATGAAAATATAAAGAAACACATTGAACACATATAAGACTCCATTTCTCACATATGTTCACATGAAATGTACATACTCAGTTCCACGTCATAGTCATTAAATAAGTACAACAGCCCGGGACAAACCCTCAAGGCTCCACAAGTAAAAATATTACTATGCTGGTGGTGAAGGCCCGACTCCACTGTGATGCCGACTGGAACTAGAAGAGGGACGAGAACCCTCTTGCTCTCCTTCACTTGGAAGAAGAAGGGGTGAGCCTCACGAATCATTGGCTCAGTAGGGTAACTCCCCCAAAGCCGACAAACACAACGTACAATAGCTATAATATAAGCAAAGCTGTAAAGCATTTAAATACATAACAACACCTATGCATGATGCCACAGCTATAATTAAGTAAACGGCAAACCATGTACGTGTGTACAAGCTACAGAAGGGCACGCCTTACACGAGTCATGAGTACTGGTTCGCGACATTAGCCACAGACCCAGACAAACAACACAAGTCCACCTCTCAGAATCGGAGCCACGGACGAAAGGTCCAGCTGTCGCTCCACCTCAACAAGACAAGAACTATGGAGACAACTAACACCACACCTGTAGACTACACAGCTGCAGACCCAAGCCTGACACCCTTAGGGACTCCAGCCGAGAACCCTAAAGTGAGGTAGTGAAACAGGACTAGCTGGGGACCAGTACGTCTACTGGTGTCCCTCCCCCAACCACGAGCGCATTACAAGCGACTACACACCCACAAACACATGTCGCTACCCATTGTTGTGTTTCCCTCAGACGGACGTAAAACTCAAACTCAGGAGTGAGGGTGTCTAGAAAGACGACACAAACCTTGACGGTACGCACTGTACTAGGACAAACCCCAAGCACCCGGTGCTGGAGACCTAACTAGAGAGGTAACCTCAGAAGGCATTATAACCCGACTTGCTACACACACATTTCCACGCAAAATCTTTCATTATCATTCACGGTATAGGCTGACACAACTCATACAGACCCTACATCGCATTGCCAACACAGCCCAGGCAATGTGGGACAGAAACTAGGTAGACTGGCCATAGAACCCCAGAGCTCGGGTGGCCACATTTCAAAACGCGTCCAACACAGTGGAAGTTTATTAACCTGAATCACGACAGACTTACCTGTCGCCTTAAGGTCTGAATCGCGACGGGCCAAGTGGTCGCATTCACATGAATCATGATGACTGGTTCCATCGCCTTTTAGACAGCAGAAACACAACCTGTAACACCATTCCGGAATTCACACTACAAGGCCATACATGTATGAAAAGCAGGAGATAGCAGTTCAAATGAAACCCTAAACATGGTTTCTATCATGCTCATCCAAATTCCACAACCCAAACCTCATACCCTAACCTACACAGTCCACACAAAGGAAAACAAGGTAGAATTCCTCTACCAACAAATGAAATGCAAATCCGACGATATCCTGGCGTTCCCCACGCTCCGAAGCACCTCCCCGCGCCGGAATCACGCCGAACGGACGCCAAAACAGCCACAATCGCCCAAGATCCCGCAGAAAAGCTCCTTCCAACTGAAAAGTACGACTTGCACTATTCGGCCTAGGGCAAGAGCACAAAACCTTTTGAGTCTAAATCGAGTCATATCGTCCCGTCGCATTTAGAAACACGACAGACCTTGGCGATGCGTTTAAACTCAACGTCCCTGTATACGCCACGCGGCACGCATGCAGTGGCGCTCACGTAACGGCGGTGCCAAATCGCGTCGGTTAAGGTGGTCGCGTTCATTGAGAATCGTGACGTCTGGTTACATCACGTTCTTAATGAACCCGACAGAGGCTTGTTTGGGCTGGAATGCCCAACCCTCCAGCCTCCCACCTGTTACAACAAACCTGTGTAAACATATGTAGACCCATATGGTCTACCATTAGGCCACACATTGGCCTCCAAACCCGGTAACCACGATCCGAACATACCGGTTATTACATTACTTTCACCTAAAAAGAATTTCATCCTCGAAATTAAAGAGATAAGCATGAACACAGTTCAACATATATGCAACTATCACCTAAAAAGAAATTAACGCTTACTCAAACAAGTATGGATACGTCTTGTACATTTCATCGGCCAACTCCCAAGTGTCTTCACCACCCTGCCTATTTTCCCATCTAATTTTTACCAATTCAATATCCTTGTTTCTTAATTTCTGTGTGCGGCGACCAGTAATCATCACGGGATACTCTGGCATGGACATATCCGGCTTCAAATCATCTCTTTGATAGTTGACTACCTGGGAGGGATCACAGATGTACCTTCTTAGCATTGAAATGTGAAACACGTCGTGTGCATCTGTGAAGTCTGCTGGAAGCTCCAACCTGTATGCTGTCTCACCAACTCTTTCAACAATCTTGAACGGACCCACATACCGGGGACTCAACTTGCCCTTCTTGCTGAATCTCATCAAACCTTTGGTTGGAGAAACTCTTAGAAACACATAATCACCAACCTCAAACTGTATAGGTCTACGGCGTGTATCTGCATAACTCTTTTGTCTGCTCTGTGCCGTTTGAAGCTTTTCTTTAATAAACTTTACCATTTCCGCACATTGCTGCATCATTTCCGGTCCTATCACCTATCTTTCACCCACTTCATGCCAATTCAATGATGTTCTGCAAGATCTTCCATACAGTGCCTCATACGGTGCCATGCCAATGCTTGAATGATAGCTATTATTGTAGGCAAATTCGACCATACCTAAGTGCTGCTCCCATCCATCCCCCAAACCAAGCAACAAGCCCGTAGCATATCTTTAATGGTCTGGATCGTCTTCTCTGTCTGTCTATCTGTTTGGGGATGGTATGCCGAACTGTACCTCAACTGTGTGCCCACGATCCTATGCAAACTCCTCCAAAAATTGGATGTAAATCTAGGATCCCTATCTGAAACAATAGTAGCTGGAATGCCATGCAACGACACAATTCTATCCACATACAATCTTGCCAATCGGTCCACTGCCCATGACATACTAACTGCTAGCAACCTGCACACTTTTGTCAACCTGTCAACAAAAACCCATATACCATTATGCCCTGACGTTGTCCTGGGCAAACCTGCAACAAAATCCATTGCTATATCATCCCATTTCCACTGCGGTATTGGTAAGGGTTGTAATAACCACCTGACCTTTGGTGTTCCGCTTTAACCTGTTGGCATATCAAACATCGTGCTATGAACTCTTCTATTTTCTTCTTCATACTCGGCCATCAAAATATTTCTTCAAATCTTGGTACATCTTCGTGCTTCTTGGGTGAATGGTATACCTAGATCAGTGTGCTTCCTCTAACACTTTTTGCTTCACCCCAGCTTCACTTGGAACACACAATCTATGCCTGAACCGGACCACACAATCATCATCTATGGTAACATCCTTCATCTTCACAATTTCAGCCAAACTCTCATATGTTTTCTGGGCTTCTATTATCTGCCAATACAATGAAGGTTCCACCGTGCTACTGGCTAACACTGCTCACCGTTGGCTACTTGGAACAGATAGAGGGTTTTCTGCTACATCTTCATATAGCTTCCATTCTCTTATCATCATGTGACTCATCACTGCCTTTCTGCTCAACGCATCACATTAGCTCTACTCGGTTGATATGCCAAATTGAAATCGTAATCGTTGAGATATTCCATCCACCTCCGCTACCTCAAATTCAAGTCCTTTTATGAAAAGATATACTTGAAACTCTTGTGGTCCGTGAATATCTCAAACCACTCACTATACAAATAATGCCGCCAGATCTTCAATGCAAACACAACCGCTGCCAACTCTAAGTCATGTGTGGGGTAATTCTCTTCATGCCGCTTCAATTGCCTGGATGCATACGCCACCACCTTTCCATGTTGCATAAGCAATGCCTCAAGTCCTCTCCTGGATGCATTTGTATATATCACAAAACCACCTCGGCCTGATGGTATTTCTAATATTGGAGCTGAAGTGAGCCGCTTCTTCAATTCCGTAAAGCTACGCTTGAAATCAGATGACCAAACAAATGGTACACCTTTCCTGATAAGCCTTGTCATTGGTGCTGCAATCTTGGAGAAATCCTGAATAAATCACCTATAGTAACCTGCCAAGCCAAGAAAACTCCTAATTTCTGGCACTGACCTTGGTTCCTCCCATTTCATGACGGCTTCCACCTTAGCTGGATCCACTGCAACACCTTCACCTGAAATAACATGCCCCAAGAACTGTACCTCCTTAAGCCAAAACTCACATTTACTAAACTTTGCATAAAGCTGGTGCTCCCTCAATGTCTACAATGTACCCTCAAGTGAGCTGTATGTTCTTCTTCTGAGGCTGAATATTCCAATATATCATCTATGAAGACCACAATAAACCGATCTATATTGGTGGAAAATTATGTTCATCAAATTCATAAACACTGCCGGTGCATTGGTTAGCCCAAATGGCATAACCATAAACTCATAATGCCCATACCTGGTCCTGAATGCTGTCTTGTCAATGTCTTCCTCCCGAATCCTCAATTGATGGTATCTTGACCTCAAATCTATCTTGGAAAACACCTTAGTCGACTGTAATTGGTCAAATAAATCATCTATCCATAGAAGTGGATACCTGTTCTTATTGTGACCTGATTCAATTAGTGGTAATCAATACACATTCTTAAGCTTCCATCCTTCTTTCTTACAAACAAAATTGGTGCTCCCCATGGTGAGTGACTCGCCCGAATGAAACCCTTCTCAAGTAATTCTTGCAATTGCTTCTTCAACTCCTTCAATTCTGTAGGTGCCATCCTATAAGGTCCCTTGGAAATAGGCATACTACCCGACTGTAACTCAACTGTGAAGTCTACCACCCAGTGCGGTGCCAAACCTGGTAACTCATCCAGAAACACATCCGCAAACTCTCTAACAATGGGTACCATGTCCACTGTCTTACCTGTCTCAACCAAGCTAACTGATGCCAAATATGCTACACACCCTACATTAATCAATTTCCTAGCCTTAAGGGCAGAAATGATAAATTTAGGGGTATAGAATGGCATACCTTGAAATTCAAATATTCTGCCTCCTGGATATTTGAACCTTACTCTCTTCATTCTGTAATCAACAACTTCCCCATATCTAACTCCACTGCTCTGGGTTTCAAAATTGTCTTCCCAGCACTAGGGGGTTTGAAGGGAGTTCTCTTAGAAGGTTGGGAAGACTCTGAGGATGATGAGGATGAGGATGAGGACTCAGAAACTTCAGGAGAGGAATCCAGAATTTTCCTCCTAGGGTAAGCAGACCCTCTACCTCGCCCAGAAGATGAAGCCCTACCTCTCTTAGCAGGTGATGGGGATGCAGAGGGAGACCCTGGCTACTCTGCAGGGTCATGGCGCCTCTTGGTTCTCCTTTCAGTAGGAAGAACATCATCCGCCGGATTGGGCCTTGCCGTAGCCCTTGACTTTGCTCCACGGCGAGGGACCTGTTTGGGTGCCATGGAATAGAAAATAGGGGACGATGGAGAGAGAGGAATGAGAGAAGAGGAACAGGGAAGGGATGGAGGAGGGTAGAAGTGGAGATGGATTCGAAAACCTGCCGGAATTCAGGAAGAAGACGACCGTCGGGTCGACCTGGAGAAGAAAAAGGGGTTTTATGGTATGCTACCCGCAGGTACATCAAATCCTTAACCGGCGCCCACGGCGAAAAAGAGTCTGGCAGGGGGGGTCAGTGTCGACACTAGAGGAGGTGAGTGTCGACCTGAGTGAAAGTGTGTCGACACTAGATGGAGTAGTGTTGACCTGGCCTGATGACAATTTAAGATTTGAGTGTGGGAAAAATTAGTGAGCTTTGGGACATCTTTATAATGATTAGCAATGGGTGAAATAATCATTTCAAGGATATTTAAGAGACTAAAAAATTCATTTGTTAATTTTGAAAAAATTCAACACAATTCAAGTTTTACACAATATCCAACAGGATATGAGCATTCAGTGACTTGAGTCATTAAAATGATGATTTGAGGGATATAATACATTTAATAAATCAACTACACACTACCATATTCTTCAAGTCCAAAGAAATAAAAAAATCTTTTAGACTGAAATGAAGTGTGTTGAAAGTAAACATTTTTTAAGAACAACTTGATGATGGATAAGATGATTCTTTTAAAACAATTCTCCAATGATATACACATTTTGTTTTTGAAACAAACTATCAAATGAGATATATCTTGTTCACTCAAGAACTAATGCTTTTCACACACTATAGTCCCTGGATACTAAAGATTTATCCATTATCAAGTCTCAAAGGGGTAAATGATGACCTTTTGACATGAAAATATACGTTTTTTAGATGCCAATATTTCCAGTTACTCAGTCATCATCAAAAAGGAATAGGACATATTTATTTTGCTTTTCATTTATTTTTTATTTTGAACCCCTTTGAACAAAGATAGCATTAGTGCCTCATGACATACATGGCACTTCATTCATTGTGAAGGTGTGCAGTTTCTCAGCACATGTGCCATTGCTCTGTTGAATTGACAAATTTTGGAGATTTTTTGACAAAAAAGATATAATCTATATCCAACATCAATTGCAAACAAAAACATGTTTAGATTCAAGGCACACATTATCCTTCAGTCTTTGAAAGAAATCTGAATTTCTATAGTTTTGAAGAATATAGGTGAGAGTTGACAAATGAATATAATAGATCACTCAAAGGATCATTTTGAGACTCTAGACACCTGAATGAGGACATCATGCAAGGAAATTGATGTAAGACAAGAAAAGTTTTTGAAATTTTCAAAAGATATGACTTGTGAATTTTCTAGCTCCCCCTGAGATGAGGATTTCAACCACTTTTCATCAGAATAAAGATATGCAAGTTTTTGAAATCAGAAATAATTCTCTTTGAGCAACAAAAACTCCCCCTCAACAATTGCATATTCATTTCTTGGTACTTGGCGGAGACATATACTCTCGCATAGTGAAAGTGTCCAAACAAGCAGAACTTGTCCTTCTTCAAATCACCATTGATATACCAAGAAGTTCAACACAATGTGAGTTGAAGAGTTCATTGTCAAAAAGAAATAGAAGTGAAATGGAGAGAGATATGATCAGTATGAATCAAGGAAGCAAATGAATATGATGATGCAAAGAACTCCCCCTCAGAAGATGCCTAACACTCAACCCAATCCTAAAGGACATTTACAAAGACCAAGTTCTCTCCTTAAAGATGAGAATCTACTGTCAGGAAGGGGTTTTGTGGAGATGTCAGTAATTTGTTTTTCAGTTTCTATGAAGTGGAGTTCAAAGGATTTCTTTGCTACCTCATCTCTCAAGAAATGATGCCTAATTTCAATATGCTTGGTTCTGGAATGCTGAATGGGGTTTTTAGATAGATTTATTGCACTTGTGTTATCACATAGAATGGGAACACAACCTAAGTCTTGGTTATAATCAAGAAGTTGATGTTTCACCAAAGAATTTGGGTCCACACTACCAGCAGCAACATACTCAGCCTCTGCAGTTGACAGAGCAACTGAATGTTGCTTCTTAGAAGCCCAAGAAATTAGGCACCCACCTAAGTATAAACACAAGCCACTTGTACTTTTTCTATCTAATTTACAACCAGCATAATCAGCATCACAATAGGCAATCAAATCTAACTTGCAATTAGCAGGATACCAAATTCCTAAATCACATGTTCCAACAAAGATATTTGAAAAATCTTTTAACAGCTAACATGTGACTTTCTTTAGGATTTGATTGAAATCTAGCACACAAACACACACTAAACTGAATATCAGGTCTAGAAGTTGTAAGATAAAGTAGAGAACCAATCATACCTCTGTATGTCTTTGGGTCTACTGACTTACCATTTGAGTCTTCTTCTAGCTTAGCATTAATAGCAATTGGTGTGTTTGAATGCTTGAGGTTCTGAAAGTCAAACCTTTTCAGAAGTTCTTTGACATACTTGGTTTGACTGATGAAGATTCCCTCATGTGTTTGGTTAACCTGCAATCCCAAGAAAAACTTTAGATCTCCCATTAAACTCATTTCAAATTCATTTTTCATTTGATTGGAAAATTCATTACACAGGCCTTTATGGTTGATCCAAATATTATGTCATCAACATAATTTGGACTGCAATTATTTGATTATTTATTGTTTTTGTGAACAATGTTTGATCAACATTTCCTCTAGAATATCTTTTTTCAAGTAAAAAGAAACTCAACCGGTCATACCAAGCTCTTGGAGCTTGTTTAAGACCATAGAGAGCCTTATTAAGCTTGAAAACATGGTTAGGATGTTTTTCATTTTCAAAACCAGGAGGTTGTTCAACAAAAATATTTTCCTTGATATATCCATTTAAAAATACACTTTTAACATCCATTTGATAAACTTTGAATTTCATGGAGGATGCAAAAGCAAGGAAAATTCTAACTGCTTCTAGTCTACCTACAGGGACATATGATTCTTCAAAGTCAATTCCAAACTCTTGATTGTACCTCTTTGCAACTAGCCTAGCTTTATTTCTTATGACATGACCAGATTCATTCAGTTTATTTCTGAAGACCCATCTAGTGCCAATGACTATTTGGTCACTAGGTCTAGGTACTAATTTCCATACTTGATTTCTTTCAAATTGATGAAGTTCATCATGCATGGCATTAATCCAATCAGAACTTGATAAAGCTTCATCAATTGACTTTGATTCAATTTGGGAAATTAGAGCTAGTGGGTCTTCTTCAATAGCATGCAGGAATGAAGATCTAGTCCTAACTCTATCATGCAAATTGCCAACCACATTATCTAATGGGTGATCTCTCAAAATTCGATGTTCAGAAATTACCTATTGAGGGGTACTTAAATCTGGAGCAATGTTACCTGATCCACTTGAAGATGGTGAATTGATGTTCAAGTTCTCACCAATGTCTTCAAGCTCCTCAACAGTTAGTGAAGAGTCCACAATGAAATCATCCTCTTCACTGTCTTGTCTTTCCCTGCAAGATTTAGAATTATTAGTTGAAAAGGAATTTTCATCAAAGACAATATGTGGAGATTCTTCAACAGTTTTGTTTTTGAGAATTACACTCTGAAAGCTTTTGACACTTCTGAATAGCCAAGGAAGATGGCTTCCTGACTCTTTGCATCAACTTGTCAAGATTTTCTTTATTATTGTTGTGTACATAACATTTGCACCCAAAGATTTTAAAATAAGAAACAGTTGCTTTTTGTTTTTCAATAACTCATAGGGGGTTTTTCTGATTTTTGGTCTGACCAATGCTCTATTGAGAATGTAGTTTACTGTATTTACAGCTTCAGCCCAGAAGGATTTGGGCAGAACTCTCAGGAGCATGGATCTAGCCATTTCCACAAGAGTTCTGGTCTTTCTTTCCACAACTCCATTTTGTTCTGGAGTTCTTGGTGAAGAAAACTTGTGGAAAATTTGAAATTCAGCACATAAATCAGAAAAGGATTGGTTTTCAAATTCTCCCCCATGATTAGTTAAAATGTTTTTGATTTTATATGAAAAGTTTGTTAGGGCAGTGGTACAGAATTTCCTGAACTCAAGGTAAGTATCACTTTTGTGGGACAAGAAGATAACCCAAGTAAATCTTATAAAATCATCAATGATTACAAACCCATATCTCTTGCCACTTAGACTTAGAACTCTTGTTGGGCCAAAAAGGTCCATGTGAAGTAGTTCTAGTGGCCTAGATGTGAGTACCTCATTGAAGGTCTTAAAAGATTTCCTGGTTTGTTTTCCTTGGGCACAGATTCCACAAACTTGATTTTCAACATTTGAAAAAGATTCAGGAAGACCCTTAACCAGATTCAGCCTTAACAATTTATTCAGTGTTCTGAAACTTGCATGGCCAAGTCTTTTGTGCCAAGTCCATGCAATTTCATCTTTATTAGCAACAAAGCAAAGATTTTCAGAAAAGTTTTTATTAAGGTCGATCATGTAACATTGTTTTCCCTTTTTCCACAAAATTTTATTTTATCAGTTGATGAATCAATGATCTTACAGATTGGATTCAAATACAACTTTGTGACCTTTGTCACATAGTTGGCTAATACTTAGCAGATTGTAATCAAGACCATCAACTAATAAAACACTGTCAATAGAGTTTGAGGAAGTTTGACCAACCTTTCCAGATCCAATGATCTTTCCTTTATTTTTACCTCCAAATGTTACTGAACCTCCCTCCTTCTCTATCAGGAAAGAAAATTTAGCTCTATCTCCAGTCATATGTCGTGAACACCCACTGTCAAGGAACCACACATTTGAATTGGGTGCACGACCTTCCTGTAAAATCAATTAGTGGAGAGAAGATTTTGGTACCCAAACAGAGTTGGGACCATCAGAATGTTTGGACAATGTTAGCAAATCTTTTCTCACCCAAATTTGACTTATTTTTTATTTTTGTTTTATTACAGTGGCGTTCTCTGTCTTTTTCCCTTTCTTCTTTCCTTTAGAGATGAAAACACCAGTGTTTTTGTTTTTGGTAGGAGGGGAAGTTTTAATTTGAACATGAGAGTTTAGATGAGGAGGTGGAATCCAAGGATTTTGTTGGTACATCAAAAAGTTTGGATAGAAGAATTGGGGATAATACCAACATGGGTTGTAATGCCATTGGTTCCAATCAGCTTGATATCTTGTCTTGGAAGTCCAAGGTTTTTCATGAATGACTTCCTTTGACTTTTTCTTATTTTTCAAATTTTTATTTGAATTTTTTATTTATTATTTATCTTGGTTGATGTTGAGCAGGTCGACCTCTCCTTGACTGGTGTCGACACAACAGCCACAAAACCTTCTTCTTATGGACTGGTGTCGACCTGTCAGGTGACTGTGTCGACTTGGTTGCCTTGTTTTGATTCTGAGTTTTTGGAATTTTTGAAGTTTTGCTTGATGTTTGTTTGATTTCTGTATTCTCAAGACTAGGGCCTTTGACAAATTTAATTAATGGTGCTTTATCCTTCTTCTCACCAGATTTGTCTTTCTTAGGTTTTTGTTTGTTAAATCCTAGTCCATGAGAAATTGAACACATTTTAGTTCCCAGCAAGGCCTCCAAATTATCTTTACCATTTGTGAATGTTTCAATAACTTCATCCTTTTCTTTTAGCTCGTTTTTCAAAGTTTTAATTTCTTCAACTTTTTGTTGTTTATCATGGTTTTCCTTTTCCAGCTTTTCAGACAGTTCTTTGAATTCATGGGTGGCCTTTTAAGAGGCTAGCTTAAGATCATCAATCAAATTCAGAAGATTTTCTTTTTCTTCATGCAGTTCTGTTACTTCATTTTCTAGTTCACAAATTCTTTTGTTGAAGGATTGGTTGTGCAAGATATTTTCAATTTTCTTTTTGATGTGTTTATTTTCTTTTCTCATTTCAGTATATTTTTCAACAAGTTCTGCATAAGCATCCTGCCAATCTTCAACTGAAAAGTCTTCGAAAGATGTACTTAACCTTTCCATCAGAGCTATTAGCCATGAAGCAGATTTCCTCACTATCAGAACTTGAGGATTTTTCTTCTTCTTCCTTTCACTTGAGTCTCATCAGACCAAGTGGCTACCATGGCCTTTGGCTTCTTGAATTTGTGAATCTTTTATGCTTCTCCTTCTTGTTTTCAGGACATTCTCCCTTCATATGTCCTGGCTTGTTGCACCTGTAACAGATGACAATTTCGTCAGATTTTTTATTCTTGTTTGAATTAGCATTAGAAAAGGAAGTGTTTCTTTTACCTGATGAATATTTCTTTTTACCAGACATTTTTCCTTTTCTATACTTCAAGATTTTTTTAATTGCCTGGTCATGAGGGCAATCTTATCCTCATTTGACTCAGACTCATCAGAACTGGTTTTATCCTGACTCTTGTCTTTGTTACTAGATGAGGCCTTTAGAGCTACTGGCTTGGTTTTGATTATATGTTCTTCATTTCTCTTTAGATTGATTCATATGTCATTAAAGATCCTATCAACTCATCCAAAGAGATTTTGGACAGAACTTTAGAATCTTCAATGACAGTGGCTTTTGTGTGCCAAATTGAAGAGAGAGAACATAGTATTTTTCTTACCAAGTCAGCATCTGAATAGTCCTTACCTAAGGCCTTCAGTCCATTCACTATGATCATAAACCTGGCAAACATTTCAGAGATTGTCTCATTAGACTTCATCATAAACAATTCATATTCAGAGACAAGAATGTTAGCCTTAGTTTCTTTAATCTGAGATGTTCCCTCATAGAGTACCTCAAGTTTATCCCACATCTCTTTGGCAGATTTGCACATTGAGATTCTTGAGTACTCTTTGGGGTGAACAGCACATTGAATCATGTTCATGGCACTATAATTCAATGTAGCTCTTCTTATCTATTCCCTAGTCCAGGTTTCTTCCTCTCCCTAGTTCTCATAGGGTCCTACCTCCACTACTTTCCAGATTTCATAATTTTGGGCTCTTAGAAAAACTTGCATTCTATTTTTCTAATAAGAATAGTCCGTTCCATTAAAGAATGGTGGCATATTTATGGAATGACCCTCAGCTATGAATCCTCTGGAATCCATTTAATTAAATAGATGGTGCAAAGAAGGAAACACTCAGCAGACAAACAAGCAAACAAACAAATCACTCAGAAATTACTCAGATCAAATCAGATCAAGTGTAAACCCGCTCTGATACCAATTGAAGGATCGATAAAAGATGAGGACAAGATCTAGAGGGGGGGGTTGAATAGATCTAGGCCTACTAATGCGGAAGCTTAACCAATTTTAACAACTCTTGAATCAGAGGCGAATTGAAAAATAGATTTCACAGATCTGAAGATAAATTGAGTGAGTTGTGCAAACGAAGTGTGTGTGAACAAATTGATTAGATGAATTTAAACGATCCTATGCATGCATCTAACGAAGAATAAATTCAAACCACAATCAGATCAATGCACAGAGATTTTTAGGTGGTTCGGAAATCACCCATGTGATTCCTACATCCACCCCTCACACAGTGAGGATTCACTAACCAACCTGGGTACAACACACCCACTGGAGCCTGACAACTCCAACCCTTGAGTTTACAACTCACACGACCTCTAGAGCAAGACTACTCTAGATCCTGAGCAAGACTGCTCAACATACACCTTGAGTACGACGACTCAAGAACCACTGAGCTCGACGGCTCACAAACAACTTGCTAGAAAAATACAAGACTAGAATCCTCTAGCAACAGATCTAGTCCAACAAGAGTGAATTCATGAGACTCATGCAACAACCAATGCACAATTTCAGAATCACTCAGAAGAGAAAAAAGAAGATGAGAATTGTATTGATAGCTTTTCTCTTCAAATGTACTCCCTTGTAGAAGGTCGAATTGTGAGGTGCTTTAATCTCTGGAAGTTCCTGGACGATGCTCTGCAATTCTGATCTTGAGGATCTTCCTTGAATTCTCCACAAAAGTCGGCTTCTACTTGCTCTGCCTCCTTGAGATGCTTCTTCAACGATCAATCTTCACTTCTCATACTTGAACAGATGAGAAATTCAGGAGACACCACGAGAGCAGGAGCAGGGAGATGAACTCTTCTTGCCACCAACAACCAGTTTCTGGAGGCTCTGAGAAGGTTCTTCTTGGATGGATGCCCAATAGGAGGGTATTTATACCCTAAATGTCCCAAAGATACCCTTGGGGTACGTGGGCACAAGATCCAAGATTGATCCAACATCTCCCTAGGGTGCCACGTGTCCAAGAGGAAGTTTAAGTCACAGAGATTCCGCAGTGTGTTGACCTGCCCATGAGGTGTGTCGATACACTGTCCCAGACTGGCAAATCAATTCTCTGGGAGAGGTCTCTAGTGTCGACCTGAGATGATCCAGTGTCGACCTGTTGTCCCAGACAGCAAAACAGGCCTTCTGGGAAGGCTCTCTAGTGTCGACCTGCCTGCCTTTGGTGTCGACCTGAGATTGAAGCCTGTTAACATATTTCTCTGGGATCTGTCTTTAGTGTCGACCTGCCCTGGACTAGTGTCGACACTAGTTGATCTTTTCTTCACATTTCTGCCTTTGCTCTGAACCATTGTGTCGACACCATTGATGGTTGTGTCGACACTACCTTTGCAAGAAATGTTTGTCCCTGAGAAAATAAACACATAAATCATTAGATAATATATTATCATGAATATAAATGATAAATGTGCTTGGAAACATGCTTTTTGAATATTGGTAATTCAGGTGATGTATTTCACATGTTCTAATTTTTATGCATTAAAATCACAGCTTGTCATCATCAAAATATGAGGGGAAATGACTTGTTTTCACGCTCAACCCAACAGCTCTAAGGAGTAAGACCTTTCGCGGGGAAGGGGAACAGGTTCGGCCCTATAGAATGAGGAGACTAGAGGGGATTTGGGCCGAACATCCTTCGTTGGGAAATAGCTGGGCTCAGAGAAGTGAATAGCTCGCGGATGGAGGGGTGTAGGATCTGCCACCACGGAGGGTATATGTGGCGCTGAAATAACGGGAACGGAGGAAGCTGCCTATTGGGCAGAATTATGAGTGGGAGGGGACAGGGGTCGCTTGCCTTTGGAAGCGGCCAGAAACTCGCGGACTTGATCCGGACTCAGATGGGGGAGGAGCTGACTGAATTGGGAGTGTCGGTCATTCGCCCTAGGAGGAGAAGGAGGGCGCGATTGACCACCGGTGGCAAGAGAGGGCTCGATGTGCCCAGAGAGGACAGCTGCGGAGGGTTGGGCTACATCCTCCAGAAGCCCAATGGGCAGAGAATCATCGGCAAGGATGCGGAAATGGTCCATGTCGAATAGAGGATTATGATATAGAACAATAGAGGGAGGGGACCAACTCGATCTACCTAAACAATGATGCATGCACCACCCCTAAGCAATTAGGGGTGATGACACTAACCAAACAAATTCTAGACTCTATCACAAACAAGAAGGGACTGTGAGATGAGAAGGAATGCACCGAATAAGCACTCAAGTTATCATGATTAGTGTCCAAATTTTAGAGTTTGCACTTAACCTTTAAATGGATTGATTAATGGAATATCACTCGGTCAAGTGGGACCCTAATAGGTATGAACTCAAGTCCTTCGGTGTGACTAAGTGTAACGTCGCACATTTTTCGGATCCTTGTGGATCTTGTGTTCAGTGCTTGTGAGGCCAATGTGTTGCCAATGTGGCTTGTGTTTGGTGTGCGCTCGTGTTTCTGGGGCTTAGTAGGCCGATAGTTTGGGCCTACAGTACCACAGGGTTCTCTGTTTGTGATCGCGATAGCCTGGGATGTCGCGTTTTGAACGCGACACTCTTGCCCGTCGCATTCTGAATGCGACACTCTTGCCCATCGCGTTCTTGTTGCCGCTTTGTGGCACTGATCGTCTGCATGTGCACCATGTGTCGAAAGCTGGGCGACCTGTGTACATCAGCCTTGAGAAGGCGATGCTTAGCTCCGTCGCGATTAGGTCGCGTCGCGACCATGCGTCGCGATTTCAACCGTCGAGGGTTTTTAAATAACCCTAGCCAAGCAGAGCTGCAATGAGTTCTGCTCGTCCAAGGGGAGAGGCCGTGCGGGTTTCCTGGAGGATTTCGGCATAAAAGCTCACGGGTTGGCGTGTTCTCGCCGCGGGAAGCTCGCGTGAAGCGGAAGAAACGCCGAGGGATCTCCGTACTGCGCGTTCTTTGCGAAGGTAGGCCGACTCCTCCTGTTTTCCAGGCTATGGATTGCGTAGGAGAGTGGTTTGATCCGTTATTCGCTTTCCTAATAGTAGATACCATGTTTAGGGATTCACAAAAGCATGAAAAACACGAATTAAGGGTGGTTTGCATAGCATAGAGTGGTAATCCGTGGAGAGGATCCCGGATTAGGGTTCCTGCCTGTAAAGGTGACGGAACCCCCTGTCGCAATTTGAACGCGACAGGTCGACCAGTCCTGTTCAGGTGAGGAATGCGACGTGGTGGTGTGTCGCGTTCATGGGATGAACACGCCATATCGGGCCGTCGCGTTCTGAAGGCGACACAGGCCCATGTCACGGCCACAGCCGAGTGGTCTGAATATACATGATTTATGTGACGGGATTATCCGATTGTTATTATTCATTATATTTGGTAATACCGTGTGGTGCATTGGCACCTGTGGCGCTCTGGGAGGGCATGTTTACGAAGCTAGCATGTTAGTTACCTAGCTAGCTAGTGGTTTACGTCTTGGCGTGTTATGCACGCAAGTCGCATTGTGTTCACGTGTTGTGACCAGTCGGTATTCGTGAATGTCGTGAGATTTCACATGGCTTATGCGGTGCGCACATGGTTTTGTGTGCGTGGCAGGTTGTACGACGCCTACCGTGGTTACCTCTCCAGTTGGGTGCCCCAGGTTCTCTGTGAGCCAGATTGTTAGTTCGGGGCTTGTCCCGGTACTTGTGTTGTACCGTCGAGGTCTGTGCCATCTGTCCTGGACACCCTCACTCCTTTGTTTGAGTTGTTCGTCCGGCTGAGGGAAAGACGACAATGGGACAGTGACTCTTGTGTTTGTTTTTAGTCACTTGTAGCGCGCTCTTAGTTCGGGGTACGGACACCTGTAGTCGACACTGGTCCCCGACTAGTCCTTTCCAGTGCCTCACTCTAGGGTGCTCCGGCCAGAGACCCTAGAGGTGCCAGGCATGGGCCTGTGGTTGTGTGTCCGCAGGAGTGGTGTTTAGTTGGTCTCCACAGTTGTTTGACTTTTCCACGTGGAGCAGCAGTTGGACCTTTCGTCTGTGGCTGCGAGACTGAGAGGTAGACCTGTGTTTGTTTGTCCGAGTCTGTTACTGGTGTCGCGAACCAGTCTACGTGGCTCGAGTGTGGCAGTCCATACTTTAGCTCGTACACGTGATTGAGTTTTGCCGTTTATTTATTTACTTTGTTTAATAAAGTCAGCAAATGGTAAGTATATTTACTGCTTTGATATCTTGCATGGTTGTGCTATAAATTGCTAGAATAGTTTACTACTTTAGTACTTGTGTATGGTTTGCTCGAGTTGGGGGAGTTCCCTACTGAGCCAGTGACTAGTGAGGCTCACCCCTACTCCCCACAGGCGAGGGCGAGGAGGAGGTTTCATTACCGTCTTCCAGTTCAGGGCCACGCCGCAGCGGTGTGGACTAGCGCCTCCAGCAGTATAGCTTCCGTAGTCGTGTAGTTTCTTTCTCAGTTGTACCAGCTTACCTCGGTGTATGTCCCAGGCATGTGTACTTTCTTGTACTTTTGTTGAAATTTGGCTATGTAAATTTGATGTAATATATATAAAATGGTGAATTCTATATGTGATCATGTGTGTTCCTTTTGTTTACACAGACTCGAGTATGGTATCCCTTACGAGGCAACGGCCCGTTTGCGGGAGGCAAACTCGGATTAAGTTCGTTATTGGTTTAACGGGCTTGAACGAGGAGTTCCGCCACAGTTGGTATCAGAGCGAGGTCTTTGTAAATATAAAGGAACCGGGAAATTACATAGCCTTATTTCTACATTTGTACACTGCTGGTAGCTGATCATGGTTTTGTAATGACTGGTTTTGTTTGTAATGGATATGTTATTTGTGTAGGGAGTTGAGATGGCTAATAGAAGGGATTGGGGTGGTGGAGGAGAGGACCCTGAAGAGTCCACTCAATGTATGATTGAGAGGATTTGGGAAAGTCTCACCGATATTAGGATGAGGATGGATCAGCAGGCACCGACACCTTCAGCAGCAGTACCACCAGTTGCTGAAGTACCTGTGGCCCCAGTTCCACCATCGCCAAGGGTGGAGGTACCCTATGTGGCACCTGTACTACCACCACCAGTAATGGCAGAAGAGCCAGTGATGCAAGTTGAAAAGTTTTTGAGATTGCAGGCGCCCACTTATACAGGAGGGCCGAATCCAGATACTGCAGAGCACTGGATTCATGAGGTTGGAAGGGTCTTTACGACCATGAGGTGTCCAGCAGCGGACAAAGTTGTGCTAGCCACATATCAGTTGAGAGGCTTTGTGCAGCAGTGGTGGCGTCTGAAGATGCAGACCACCTTTGCAGGTAGGACAGAGGAGGTTATTACCTAGCCAGAATTTCTCGAGGCATTTAATGACACATTCTTTCCACTTCAAGTGCAGCAAGCAAAAAGAGAGCAATTTCGGACACTTTAGCAATGTAATACCTCAGTTTTAGAATATCAAATGCAGTTTATGGCACTTAGCCGATATGCGCCTTATGTAGTATCGGATAATGCTATGATGGTTGAGTATTTTATTCGAGGTTTGAGAGAAGAGTTACGGAATGCAGTGATACTGTTGATGTGTAGAACAGTTGAGGAGGCAGCCCAGAGAGCAGCTACACTTGAGAGGTCTATTCGGGCTCGGCAGGCAAGCGGGTCAAGTTCAGGTAGTTTCCGGCTACCTCGGCAGGCAGCAGGAGTTAGTAATGGAAAAGCACCAGCAGAACCTTCTTGTTCAGGTTTTGGTAAGTGGGGTCAGAAATTGAAGCAAGTAGTTAAAGGCAAAGGAAGAGGAAGAGAGGTCGTCAGCAGTTTCAGCAGGGGCGTGGTTATAAGCCAGAGGTAGAGGAATTACAGCAGAGCACTGCTAGGCAGCCCACTATCCCACCAGGTTATAGATGTTATAATTGCAATCAGCCGGGGCATTTGATTTGCAATTGTCCTTATCCAAGAGAATATGGATATGGTAGAGGTGTTCAGCAACAACAGCATCCCCAACAGTCATTAGCAGGTTGTGGTGGAGGTGCACCGCAGCAGCGAGATAGAGGCCGGGTTATGGCTATCACCCGTGCCCAGGCAGAGGCATCGAACATGATAGAAGGTATAATACCTCTTTATGATTTTTCAGCCAGAGTTCTATTTGATTCAGGTGCTTCTCATTCTTTCATTTCCGAAGAATTTTTGGATTGTATGGCTCATCTTCTAGAAGAGAAGTCATGTGAATTAGTAGTGGAGGTTCCCTCGGGCGAGTTTATGCTCACCTCGTGTTATATAGATGAAGCTTCTATTGTGGTTCAAGGGAACCAGATGCCAGGTCGGTTGTATGCTCTTCAGTTGTCTGATTATGATATCATCTTGGGTATGGATTGGTTAGAAGCTTATGGAGCTATAGTAGATTGCAGAAAGAAAAGAATCAAGTTTTGTCACCCTAATGGTGCAGAGTTTGAATATCAAGGTATGCCCTCTCGTACTTCTAAGTTTATGATTTCTGCAATTAAAGCTAGAAAATTAGTTAATGAGGGATGTGTAGCTTATTTAGCTGCTGTGAGTTTGGTTGAGGTTGGCAAGTCAGTAGAAGCAGTTCCCGTGGTTAGGGAATTTGTAGATGTTTTTCCAGATGATTTGTCGGGTTTAGCTCCACACAAGGAGGTGGACTTTACCATTGAGTTGTTTCCAGGCACCATGCCGATTTCTAAAGCTCCATATCGGATGGCGCCGGCAGAACTTAAGGAATTGAAAAAGCAGTTAGAAGAATTTCTGGAAAAAGGGTTCATTAGACTGAGTCACTCCCCATGGGAGGCACCGGTGTTGTTTGTAAGAAAGAAAGATGGAAGCTTTAGAATGTGTATTGATTATAGAAAATTGAATGAAGTGACCATAAAGAATAAGTACCCGTTACCTAGAATTGATGATCTGTTTGATCAGTTGCAATCAGCTAAGGTATTTTCAAAAATCGATTTAAGGTCAGGGTACCACCAGTTGAGAATTAGAGAGGGTGATATTGATAAAACAACATTTAGAACTCAATATGGTCACTATGAGTTTGTGGTTATGCCATTTGGGCTACCCAATGCTCCTGCAGCTTTTATGGATCTGATGAATAGGATTTTTCATCTATATTTGGACCAATTTATTGTGGTCTTTATAGATGATATTCTGATTTACTCAGCATCTGAAGAGGAGCATGTAGTACATTTGAGGCTAGCCTTGCAGCTATTAAGAGATAATCAGTTGTTTGCCAAATTCAGTAAATGTGAATTTTGGCTAAAAGAAATTCAGTTCTTGGGCCATGTCATATCAGCTGAGGGAGTGGCAGTTGACCCAAGTAAAGTGGAGGCAGTGATGAAATGGGAGGTGCCTAAAACAATTACTGAAATTAGAAGCTTTTTGGGATTAGTAGGTTATTATAGGCACTTCATTCAGGATTTCTCTAAGATTGCGGCACCCATGACTAGACTGACTAGGAAGGGTGTGCCATTTGTATGGTCTGGTGAATGCCAAAGAAGTTTCATAGAATTAAAGAAGAGACTTACAGCGGCACCAGTGCTGACATTACCGACAGGTAATGGTGGTTTTGTTGTGTATACAAATGCATCTAGAAGAGGGCTTGGTGCAGTGCTAATGCAGCGTGGTAAGGTAATAGCTTATGCGTCCAGGCAACTGAAACCAGCAGAAGAGAATTACCCCACCCATGATTTGGAGCTGGCAGCAGTTGTGTTTGCCTTAAAAATGTGGAGGCATTATTTGTATGGTGAGAGATTTGAGATTTTTACAGATCATAAAAGTTTAAAGTATATCTTTTCCCAGAAAGACTTGAATCTCCGTCAGCGTAGATGGGTAGAGTATTTAAAAGATTATGATTTTAGTTTGGCTTACCATCCGGGTAAGGCCAATGTGGTGGCTGATGCTCTAAGCAGAAAAGTATATTTAAGTCAAATGATGATCAAGGAATGGAAATTGTATGAGGAGATAGCAGAAAACTCCTTGTATGTGCCAAGCAGTCAGCGACGGGCAATATTAGCTAGTAGTGCTGTGGAACCATCACTATATTGGCAAATTGTTGAGGCCCAAAAAGCAGATGTGAATTTAGCTGAAATAGTGAAAATGGAAGAGGTTACCATTTATGATAGTTGTGTGGTCAGGCTCAGAGGCAGGTTATTCGTGCCAGCAGAAAGAGAAGTAAAGCAGAGAGTATTAGAAGAGGCCCATAAATCCAGGTACACTATTCACCCAGGCAGTACTAAAATCTACCAGGATCTGAAGAAGCATTTCTGGTGGCCTCATATGAAAAAGGAAATAGCAGAATTTGTCTCAAGATGTTCAGTTTGTCAATAAATAAAGGCAGAGCATCAGAAGCCTCGAGGTTTATTGCAACCATTACCCATTCCGCAATGGAAATGGGATGACATTGCTATGGGCTTTGTAGCAGGTTTGCCGAGGTCAGCAGTGGGACATAATGGAATATGGGTATTCGTTGATAGGCTAACCAAGGTATGCAGGTTAGTAGCAGTAAGTATGTTCTGGTCAGCGGACCGATTAGCAAAGGTTTATGTTGATAAAATCATTCCACTGCATGGTATCCAGAAGTCTATTGTTTCTGATAGGCATCCCAGGTTTACTTCTAGTTTTTAGAGGAGCTTGCAGAGAGTAGTGGGCACCGAACTGAGATATAGCTCAGCTTACCACCCCCAGACAGATGGTCAGATAGAGAGGACTATTCAGACAATTGAAGACATGTTGCGAGCATGTTGTTTAGTTTGGGGTGGTAGTTGGGAGCAGCATCTGGGAATGGTTGAATTTGCTTATAATAATAGTTATCATACCAGTCTCGGGATGGCACCGTATGAAGCTTTATATGAAAGGCCATGCAGAACACCATTGAATTGGCATGAAGTGGGAGAAAGGAAAATGGTAGGTCCTGAATTGATACAGCAAACCACTGAAATAATAAAGTTTATTAAAGAAAAGTTGCAGACATCTCAGAGCAGGCAGAAAAGTTATGCTGATAATTGAAGGAGACCACTTCAATTTGAAGTTGGAGACTTTGTCTTTCTGAGAGTTTCTCCTACTAAAGGTATTGTGTGGTTTGGTAAGAAAGGAAAGTTGAGTCCAAAGTATGTGGGACCCTTTCAAGTGTTAGAGAAAATTGGAGAGACAACCTATAGACTTGATTTGCCAACTGATTTTGCAGATGTTCATGATATTTTCCATGTTTCTATGTTAAAGAAGTGCATTGAAGACCCAACTCAAATAATCAGTTATCAAGGTGGAGATTTGAGACCAGATATGTCTATGCCTGAATACCTAGTGCAAATTAAAGGCCATAAGACAAGGAAGCTAAGGAACAAAGAAATTGAATTAGTTAAGGTCAGGTGGGAAAATAGGCTGGGAGGTGAGGATACCTGGGAATTAGCCGAGGAGATCGCTAAGGGGTATCCTTACTAGTTTAAATAAAGTTTTAAATCTTTTTAGATGATAGTATTTGTAGTTATGTTTTAAAGTTGGATGTATTTGGAATATATTATGGATTTCGAGGTCGAAATTTCTTTTTAGATGATAGTAATGTAACGTCGTGCATTTTTCGGATCCTTGTGGATCTTGTGTTCAGCGCTTGTGAGGCCAATGTGTGGCCAATGTGGCTTCTGTTTGGTGTGCGCTCGTGTTTCTGGGACTTATTAGGCCGATAGTTTGGGCCTACAGTACCCCAGAGTTCTCTGTCTGTGATCGCGACAGCATGGGATGTCGCGTTCTGAACGCGACACTCTTGCCCGTCGCGTTCTTGTTGCCGCTTTGTGGTGCTGATCGTCTGCATGTGTGCCATGTGTCGAGAGCTGGGCGACCTGCGGATGTCGGCCTTAAGAAGGCGACGCTTAGCTCCGTCGCGATTAGGTCGCGTCGTGACCATGCGTCGCGATTTCAACCGTCGAGGGTTTTTAAATAACGCTAGCCAGGCAGAACTGCAACAAGTTCTGCTCGGCCAGGGGGAGAGGTCGTGTGGGTTTCCTGAAGGATTTCGGCGTAAAAGCTCGCTGGTTGGCGTGTTCTTGCCACAGGAAGCTCGCGTGAAGCGGAAGAAACGCCGAGGGATCGCCGTACTGCACATTCTTCACGAAGGTAGGGTGACTCCTCCTATTTTCCAGGTTGTGGATTGCGTAGGAGAGTGGTTTGATCCGTTATTCGCTTTCCTAATAGTAGATACCATGTTTAGGGATTCACAAAAGCATGAAAAACACGAATCAAGGGTGGTTTGCATAGCATAGAGTGGTAATCCGTGGAGAGGATCCAAGATTAGGGTTCCTGCCTGTAAAGGCGACAGAACCCCCTGTCGCGATTTGAACGCGACAGGTCGACCCGTACCATTCAGGTGAGGAACGCGACGTGGTGGTGTGTCGCGTTCATGTGATGAACGCGCCATATCGGGCCGTCGCGTTCTGAAGGCGACACAGGCCCATGTCGCGACCACAACCGAGTGGTCTGAATATACATGATTTATGTGACAAGATTATTCGATTGTTATTATTCGGTATATTTGGTAATACCGTGTGGTGCATTGGCACCTGTGGCGCTGTGGAAGCGCATGTTTACGAAGCTAGCATGTTAGTTACGTAGCTAGCTAGTGGTTTGCATCTTGGCATGTTATGCACACAAGTCACATTGTGTTCACGTGTTGTGACCAGTCGGTATTCGTGAATGTCATGAGATTTCACATGGCTTGTGCGATGCGCACGTGGTTTTGTGTGCATGGCAGGTAGTACGACGCCTACCGTGGTTACCTCTCTAGTTGGGTTCCCCAGGTTCTCTGTGAGCCAGATTGTTAGTTCGGGGCTTGTCCCGGTACTTGTGTTGTACCGTCGAGGTCTGTGCCATCTGTCCTGGACACCCTCACTCCTTTGTTTGAGTTGTTCGTCCGGCTGAGGGAAAGACGACAATGGGACAGTGACTCTTGTGTTTGTTTTTAGTCACTTGTAGCGCGCTCTTAGTTGGGGGTACGGACACCAGTAGTTGACACTGGTCCCCGACTAGTCCTTTCCAGTGCCTCACTCTAGGGTGCTCCGGCAGAGACCCTAGAGGTGCCAGGCATGGGTCTACGGTTGTGTGTCCGCAAGAGTAGTGTTTAGTTGGTTTCCACAGTTGTTTGACTTTTCCACGTGGAGCGGCAGCTGGACCTTTCGTCCGTGGCTGCGAGACTAAGAGGTAGACCTGTGTTTGTTTGTCCGAGTCTGTTACTGGTGTCGCGAACCAGTCTACGTGGCTCGAGTGTGGCGGTCCCTACTTTAGCTCGTACATGTGATTGAGTTTTGCCGTTTATTTATTTACTTTGTTTAATAAAGTCGGCAAATGGTAAGTATATTTACTGCTTTGATATCTTGCGTGGTTGTGCTATAAATTTCTAGAATAGTTTACTGCTTTAGTACTTGTGTATGGTTTGCTCGAGTTGGGAGAGTTCCCTACTGAGCCAGTGACTAGTGAGGCTCACCCCTACTCCCCACAGGCGAGGGCGAGGAGGAGGTTTCATTATCGTCTTCCAGTTCAGGGCCACGCCGCAGCGGTGTTGGACCAGCGCCTCCAGTAGTATAGCTTTCATAGCAGTGTAGTTTCTTTCTCAGTTGTACCAGCTTACCTCGGGGTATGCCCCAAGCTTGTGTACTTTCTTGTACTTTTATTGAAATTTGGCTATGTAAATCTGATGTAATATATATATAATGGTGAATTCTATATGTGATCATGTGTGTTCCTTTCTGTTTACACGGACTCGAGTATGGTATCCCTTACGAGGCCACGGCCCGTTCGCGGGAGGCGGACTCGGATTAAGTTCGTTATTGGTTTAACGGGCTTGAATGAGGAGTTCCGCCAAACGGCAGACAATAATTCACACGTGGGGATGGCCCAAACTAAGGGTACAGTGGGTACAACCTGCCTGACGAACCGCAATGTGCGTACGGTCACGGGGGCTTACGAAGGTCCTCGAGAGGCGGCCCTAGTCAGCCCACGAGTGCTCGTGGGTGAGAGGACTCACTCAACCAAGGGGGATAGCCTATCAGCATGGATCAATAGTGTATGCACGGGCCTGGGTGCCCAAAATGTATGCAATATCTAACTAATGACAAAACAGGGTGACTAACAGGTCTCAGGTAACGTCGTGGCGGCCAGATACGCCGCGACCCTATCGCGACCGGCAACCCAGCCGCGATATCAACAGAGTCCTGAGAACTGTAGTCACATGCAAACAAACGACAAACAGACCATCCTAACAAATAATAGAAGCATGGAATTGCCAGAATAACACCACAAAGATCATGGATCAGACAGAAACCGACACATGGATCAAAAGCATTAACAACTAATGCATACCTGAAGACGCGACAGCGAACCACGGCGCGACCTTATTGCGACCCCACGATCCGCCGTGACAGAGCTCGAAAACTAACAGTAAAAGAAAAGGAAAAATCCGAACCCTAGCAGGATTCTAACACTCATGAATGCGAGAGTACATGGCAGAAAGGCATGGAAGAGACATAGAGGGATCCACAGAAAAGAAATAAGGTGGACAGAAGGGGAGAGGCACGTACCTTTTGTCGCGCCAGCCACCTTAGACATGACGAGATCACGACGACGAGATACGCCGCGTCTCCGACAGAGAACAGAAGCGCCAAAACAAAACAAAATACACCTAACAGGGTTCTAAGAAGGCATTTAAACAATCAAATATGGCAGGCAAACAGGCTAAAAAAATCACGAGGCTAGCACTGAAGGTCCCACCGTGATCGCCAAAAGGTGTAATCACGGGGATTGTGCGACCCCCAAAACACGCAAACATGTATTCAATATAAGGGCATGGAAAAGAGGATGTGATCGCCACCTAACTAGTTGCCTATTGATAAGGACTAAACAGGCTAACTAAGCTAGGAAAAGGAAAGAGGACAGAAGGACTTACTGATATCGCGATGGGGGGCCCCGCTGCGATGGAGCTGATGTCGCGATGCCCGCGAAGGGCGCGTCTTACTGTCGCGTCACTCCCGTCCGTTGCATCCTCTACAATGCGGGAGAAAAGTGAGGGGACCTTCTTCCTACCCTCCAGCTAGCCAGAGGAGAAGAGCTCCTCATGAAACTTCACTTGGGTGCCTGCCAAAATAATGAAAACAATGAAAGAAACCATGTTAGAACGAGTTAAGCATAGTATCCATTCGAAATTGAAAGAGAAAGAGGGAGCATGGGGGGAACGAACCTGGGGGTGGTTTTTAAACCCCTAGGGTGATGGGAAAACATGGGAAAGGAAGGAAATGCAACCTATCTAAAAAGGGGAATAATATGCATGAAGAAATGAAATTAGGGGAAAGGGAAGAAAGAGCCCCATATGGGGTGACTCCCTGGTGTAAAATGGCGTCCTTGGGTGCTTCAGAAGCTACGAACAAAGATGGAGTCGCCCTCCTCATGTACCACGCTCCATAGATAGGCAAATGAGCATGACTTGAGGTGGAGAGTGTGAGGAAAAAGAGGAAAAGGGAGAGGTGCGAGGTTAGTCCAGACCACCAAAAATTTCGGCAGCCCTTCGGGGTAAAAATGGGGCTCCCCCCGCTCTGAAGGTGGTGGCCTTGCTTATATAGACCAAGAAAGAGAAAATCCTATTTTTCATGATAATTACCTAAGTAAAAGGATAAATGCCATTAAAATTTGTGGGTAAGAGTCCAAAGGGAGCTTCAAGGAGTCTCCCAACCTCTAGATGCGCTCAGGTGGGTTGGGAGGTTGCAAGAGATAAATGCAAAGGCCATAAGAGGATAAATAGGAGGTGGTTGCGGAGGCCAGCGCATGCGGTTGTCGTCGCGATAGATCGTAGGGGCGCGACAAGGGCTAACGCAACAGCTAAGCGGGGTGCGACAGCACAGGGCACGTGCATGGATATAGATGGGTTGTCGCGACGGCCAAATGGGATGCAACAAGTGTAACGTGGTGCCCCGACCCGTCACGTTAATGAAAACGATTATTCTTGAATTTTGGGCCAATCAAATAGGAGAATAATGGTCATTAAGGCTCAAGGACTCTTTTAAAAGATAATGGATGGGATTTTTAAAAAAATAGGCTCTTAATGGGATCAACACAAGGCTAATGGTGGGCTCAAGGTGAGTGACCAACTTGGGGCACACTTAGATAACAAGAAATGTAGTTCAACTTGTAGGCCAGAATCGGGTGTCTATAGCGATCTCAGTAAAACATTCTGTCCTCTTTCCATTTCCTAGCTTAGTTAGCCCATCTCGTTCTTATTATTAGGCAACTATCTAGGTGGTGATCACATCCATTTTTCCATGCTATTAGTTTTGATTTCCTATTGCGTGTTTTGGGGGTGCACATTCCCCGTGATTACAATTACCACCACAACTTGATGGAATACACAATGTGTTCCACATATCCATGCTAAAGAAGTATGTACGGGATCCTTATCACATCATAGATTATGAACTTTTGGAGTTCAACAAAGGCGGAACATATCAAGAGAGGCCAATTGAGATCATGGACTGGGAACTGCACCAACTAAGGAAAAAGGTCATCCCATTGGTAAGAGTTAGATGGAATCAACGCCTGAAAGAACATGATATGTGGGAAACAGAGGAAGCAATGCGCAAAAGATATCTAGAGTTATTCACATGTAAGTACACCTCACTTGATAAATTCTATCTATGAATTTGGGGACCAAATTCTCTTAAGTGGGGGAGGGTGTAACACCTCGAAAAATTCAGTAATTTAAAATTTTGAAATAAATGAGAATAAATAATTTATGTATTACCGAAATGGTAGAACATCCGTACTACTATCGTATGTGCAAGAACATATCGGAAAATTCTGTAAAAATTATAATTCAACCCCAAACATTTTTCCAAAATGTTCCACGAAGAAATTCATGCAACGTAAAATCCGATTGGCCAAGTTTACGACACATTGTGAATAATTATCCTAATTAGGAAAGAAAGTTGGAAAACCGTTACCATGGGAATATATGTGATCATAAATTAAATAAAAATGTTGAAGAGACTCCAAACATCATGTATTGATGATATTAGAATTGGGTCAATGGACAACTTTTGGCCCAAGAATAAAATCAAGCAAAAAAATACCCCAAAAATTTGTAACCCTAATTGAGCTGAAAATAGGAAAGGTAATTAGGGCAAATTCTAATGCAATTAGCCTTTCATGGCAAAGCAAATTCGTGCCTAGCCATGGTATGAAGTTGCTTAAAGCCTCACACACTCTAATGGGGTGAGAAATCACCATAACTTGGAAGGTCATAACCCAAAACTGCAACCCCCCTTTCTTATACACAATGGGACTCCTAAAAACCATAGATGCATATATACTCGGCAAGAAACCCTTGGGGTCAGGTTAGCATCTTGTTGGGGTCATGGGTAGCAGAGCTTGAGCACCAGAGGAGGAGGAAATCACCCTCAACCGGAGCTCTTCATCCCCACTTGCGTTCTGCACCAATCTGCAGAAGAACTCTTTAGGAAGCGACCAAAGGTAGGTGATCTTGGGCCAAACCTAAGCAAAACCTATACAAATGTGCAGCTCTTCAAGTTTACTATCATGTGCATGTGCTTTCCCCAATTTTTATTGAACATACATCGAGTATTAAGCATTTTGTCAAAGTCATGCATATTAATGGTTTTTATGTTCATGTCATTTTCTCACACATCCCGAGACCAAATCTCAAGGAACCAAAGCCATAGTTCTCTTCTTCTCCCTGTTCCCAACAAGTTTCATGTTTACACTTTTGTCCCAAGAGCCCTAGATCAGAAGATATAAGCGTTGCATGCATCGTGTGTAGTTTTTCTGTGTTCTCGAGCAAGAACATGAAACGCGACGACACCAGACATAGCGTTCCTTGTTGCATGAACATGACGTACTAGACCGTCGCATTCATCTAAAACACGACCATGCGCTACGTCATGATTTGGACTCCAACTTGACCATTCTGACGCCTAAAACTGTGCGCTGCATGGTTTTCTGTGTCATGCATGAACGCGACATAGACCTACGTCGCTATTTGGACCCTTTTCCCGCTCGAGGTTTTCGTCCTATTTTTATATTATTATTTTGAAAACCTCTCTTGAACGTGACGTATGGAACCGTCGCGATTCAAGAATGATGGCGACATGCTTCCTATCGCGTTATGAACGCGACAGACTGGACTGTCGTGATTTGAACCTAAAGGTGACGGTATAGTCCGTCGCGATTTGATTTGTTGCAGCATGTTCATGTTTCTGAACCATATACTGTCTTCTTAATTGTGACGACTGTGTTCATCACGGATTTCAAGGCCTACCTGAGACATGTTTTGCTCTGTCCAAAGTGTAAAGTTTGCATGTTAGGGTTATGGCATGTTTGTATAAGCTGTCCAGTGGCTTAAAACTTATTAACCCAAGAAAAGCCATAACAACATGAATGCCATTCTAATTGCTCTTTAATGATATGATCTAATTCTTGCAAACTATTGATTTGATCATCTTGCTATTCTATCTTGTTAAAATGAATAATTGCTATCTTAAAATACTGCAAACCATGTCTAGTTAAATGCATGTTTTAATCTCATATCATCATGTTACTTGCTTTCCGCATTGTTTTAAATCGGTGGAATGTGGTTTGTGACACGTCTACACTACATACTTGCACTTATAGGCAGCCCTTTCTTGGGGGATTGGAAACTCACGGCCGGTCATTCCGTATCGACAGTCTAGTGACCTTTCTCTCAAGACCTCCATAAATCTCCGTACTCCGTGGATTCCCTCATGGAAACCGAGTTGGTTGTACCATTGAAGTTCCCTAGAGATAGCGTGCACTTTCTTTCTCATCTTGTTCTCGTAAGTGTGATTTGAAAGATTGAACTTAAGCCATTAATGTAAAGAGATAACTAAAGCTTAAATTGCATTGTTATGCTGCCAAAATTATCTTTGATTATTGCTATCATGAAAATCATGTTCACTTGACTTACTACTTCTTCACATCATCATCATGAACATGACATTACAATTGCGTACATCTTGAAACTCTTATTGGCCATTAATGACTGTGGGTATCTACATTTGAAATTAAGTGAGATGCTGATTGGGCACGGAGAGTGTCCAAGGGCTCTAGTCTAGCCCCAATAACGGAGAGTCATAAATATACTGTTAACCATGGGATATAATGATTACTAGCATTGCATCTACACTGGGAGTACTTGCGTGTTGAATGCTAGATACAATAGCCACATATATGTGTCCTAGTGTGCATTTCAAGGTGGATCTTTCCTTGGTGTACATTAGTGTCTTCGTGCTTGATTAGTGTTACATGATCATGCTCGTGCTTGCTTGCTTGCGTTATATGGCCATCCTGTAATTATTGCAATTAAATGATATCTTGCGTGCTTGTTACATGACACTCTATTGAATGCTCTTGTTGTATCATTCTGGATCTTACTCCATCACTATCGTTCAACCTATCTTGTTCATGTATCATGTTTAATGAGTTTTATTCGCACATGTATATCTTGATAATCGTGCTTACCTAGTTCTAAATTGCTAATCACTTATATCATTGTCTGCACATTGAGATATAAATCCTACTGGGCTAGTTTGCTCATTCCCTAGTTTTAACCCTCTAGGTGACTATGAAGTGCCCGAGGAAGAGGCAATCGAGGATGGGAATGCGTCCGAGTGATGAGCATTCCAACACATGTGTCTATCTATAGTTAGTTTACTTAGAGTGTTAGAACAATGTAGTAGGTGTTAGGATCGGATATTCGGTTATGGCAAAGCTAGAAGGGGAGGGGGTTGAATAGATTTGGAGCGGAAACTTAAGCAAATTAAAAATTACTTCGGATTAAAAGATCTACTTAGTTAAAACCCCTTTGATCTGATGTAATGTGTGTGAACAAATTAACAAGTAGTGTGTAAACGAAATCCCTAGGCATGCATCTAGTGCAACACAATGCAAACCACAAGTCAAACCACAGTGCACAAGGGATTTTTTAGGTGGTTCGGAGATCACACCACGTGACTCCTACGTCCACCCCTCACACAGTAAGGACACACTACTCAAGAACTGAGTACAACACACACACACGAGCACAACGGCTCAACCACACACACACGCTAGATCAATTCCACAATAGTTCAGATCCTCTAGCCTTGATCTGACTAACACACCACACACACATTTTCTGATGCAAACACGCAACCAGAACAATAATCCACACGTGGATCAAGCACAAGGAACGCTTGAACCACTACCACACACACAAAGATATGAAAGGTGTAGAAGTAGAAGAGTTCAGAGATGTAGAAGTATATCCTGATGAAGAACTCTTCGTGGTGGTCATCCGGAAGAACTTCAAGCTTTGTCTTTATAGGTATCAGTTGATGGAGAAGCTTGGAAGATGGACGAACCGGCTTCAACTCCGCTTTGAAGATGGATCTTCTTCGCTCTGGTTGGAGGGATGAAGCAGGGCAGCAGGAAGAAGCTCTTCTCTTGAGTTTTGCTTAGGGTTTTGATATGGTGGCTTCTTGCTGCGAAAATAGCCTCATATGATCCTTATATATGGGTGTCCAAACATGGAGAGTCGTGCTTAAAGAGATCACCCAAATATAGATCATATCCTGGCCATTAGATCTTCCCAAAACTCCATCTGTCGACAGCCGACTTGTTGCTGTCGACAGGTGCTGACAAGTTTGCAAAAACTAGAAGACTGGACTTCCGGGAAACCATTTTCTGTGTGTATCTGTCGACATGCTACAGTGTATCTGTCGACAGGTACACTGTTCATCTGTTGACAGCACACTATTCATATGTTGACAGCTACTTGTTCTAGCAGCTTGTCTTGTTCTTTTGCACTTGATTTTGTTGCTTGTCTTGTGTACATTCACACCTACATTAAAAGACAATTATTAGTGACATATAATGAACATATAAATGAACAAGTTAGACATGTTTTTCTTGATTAGCATTTACTTTTCTTGATTAACATTTGCTTGACTTGACATTCTCATTATGTTTCACATATTCACATCACATCAATTTGTATTGTTCATGAAATGCTCATCGATTGCTCATCATTAAAAACAAACATACCATATGTCAACTTAACATACTCATGTAAACCCAACATTCTCCCCCTTTTTGATGATGACAAAATTTCAATTTATACACAATTGATGTTTCTCCCCCTTTTGGCAACATCCAAAAAGATAAGTCATGCACAAATGGATAAGAATGAAGCAAAGAACTGTGTTTCCAGTCATTGATCAGTAAGTGCACACAGTTACAAAAAACAAGGCAATCCATTGCATGAAACAACAAAAGCAAAAGTGAAGGAGAAAGAGATGACGGAGTTAACAGACTGATGACTCAAAGAAGTGGAAGGAAATGAATCAAAGAACTGTGTGACCACAGAACTGAATTGTGAAAGATATGAGTGGGGAATGAGTGTTCAATTAGAATTTTAAGGTTGAGAACTGGTTTATACCCATTGCAAGATGTCATAGACACTAGTAGTTAGACACATAAAATTCTACAATGGTTAAGAAATAATACTTCGGGAATCTCAAGTTGTAGCATTTAGAAGACATCATTCAAAAACATTGAAAATAAGATAACCCCTTTGAATAAAACCGTTGTAGAAAAACATGTTCTTTGTGGGTGATGTTCAATTGGTACTTGAAAGTAATGTCTACATGAGCGATTAACATAAACAACACATTGCCCTTGATGTAAAAACATGGAGGCTACACTCTATTTCTTGCATTGATTTTTTCTTTGTCAAGTTATGTGGGAAAAGTAGTAATTAAGATCATTTTCACCTTTTGACGTGAAGGTAGACATTTGGGATGCCCGTACCCCCAGTTACTCAGTGTAGTGACCATCATACTATTGTACAGAGATAATGAAAGTACTTTTTGACGCGAAGACAGACATTTGTGATGCCCATGTCCCCGGTTACTCGGTAATACTCATCATTGCTCTACCTTTATCCCATTTCAAATACTTTTGTTTGAACTTTGATTTGTTTATAATAGATAGCTTTTCTCCTTTTGTTCTTAATCATGATCAAAAGGTTATTTAAGGTCAAAAGCCAATGTAAAACATAAAGTTCAATAACCTTCGTACTTATCAATCCACTTGAGAAAAATGATTATTCGCAAGGGAGTTATTCAAGTGAGTTAGGTTAGAATCATTAGATTTGATCAATGTTTTTTAGATGACACAACATAGACTCAAACACAAAATATTATATCAAAATCATTGTGATTAAGTCAATGTCTTTGATACTATGTGAGTATGAAAGATTGCAATAAATAGTAAGTCCCTATTCTCCCCTTGCATCAATAATATGAACATACTCATAAAGAAAGGATTAGAAAAGATGAAGATTTATGGATGAAGTGAGCATCTGTCGACAGCAAACATGAGCCAGTCAACAGATGCAGACAGTTGTGAAGTTCTGGGTTCTGCGGCAGGCAGTATGGGCTGTCTGAGCTGGGGTGCTGGCTGTCGATAGATACAGATAGACAGAAAATATGAATTCGGAACTGTGCCTGGCTGTCACAGAAGAAGTGGTGTCGGATGCCACAAGGTGCAATTTCTGGGTTCTGTGAAGGCATATCTGTCGACAGGCTGTTTGGGGCTGTCGACAGGGCTTTGAAACTTCAGCTTTAAGGCTTTGAATTGAAAGTGATTTGAACCATAAGATTGAGGGATAAATACACATTGAATTTTAAGGGTATCCCATATGAATTTCACTCACTAGCCTTAACTTACTCCCCCATAGAGTGTGCATGTAAGGCCCTCGAATTTTCGTCGCATTATTTGTATTTATGTGTGTATATTTGTGCTTGTGTATGTATGTACATAATTGCGTATGTATTAAATTGTACAAGTACGTGTGCATGTGCTTATGTTAAATATAAATAATGTATGTATTGCATGGTGATAGTGTGGATATAATACCATATACATATTGCATGTATATATGCTTGGTATGCATGGTTTTCTGCATAATTTAGGGTTCTGGCCGAAGGCCCCTTGGCGTCAACCCCTGGCCGCTGAGGTGGTGTCAGCGTCCAGACATGGACGCCAACACTAACCCCGGCGTCCAGCGATATGGACGCCAATCTCTCTGGCCTGCATGCGCAGTAGAGCTGCAAGCTTCTGAAACAAGGAAAGCCAACCATTGGGGGACTGTCCCCAACGGCTCTGAAGGCTGTCAAATCAACATGGTGAGTGGGAGAGGGGCTCTCCTTATGTCTGAACCCGAAATGGCCTCTCCCCACTCCTCACTTCACCTTGCAAAAGGAGAAAAAGAGAAAGAAAAACCCTAGAGAGAAAACTGTGAGAAAACCCCCTCTTAGCACCCAAAAATCCGACCCCCTGGAGCTTGATCCGGCGTTCCACTGCTTCAAGGAGGTTGCTGGACTGACGAGGAAGGCTTCCCCGACCTCGGCTTGCTATGGATCCCGCTCAAGAACCCGGAGGAGAGATCATTTGGAGGGAGTTCTGCACTTCTTGGGACAGTGCAAGGAGGGCTTCACCAACACCCTAGATCCTTTGGTGTAATTTTCTAAAGGCAAGTGACCTATCCATGATGTTCCCTTATGAGTCTAGGTCGGTTTTATGATTTTTGAGCATTTTCCCTCGAGTCCTAGACCCTCCCATTCACCCAAGTTGAGAGCTCGGGTATGTGTTTCTGCACAGACCTGGTTTGACGGCAAGGTCCCTAGACGCCCAGATCATGCTTGGCGTCCATCGGCCATGCCGCTGACCCTGAGTCAGCGGCCAGAGACCGCCGCCAAGTTCTTCTGGACAGAACAGTGAACTATTCTGCCCTTCCTTTACATTAATTTCGGTATGGTTTCCGTGATGAGGATATATGGTAATCTTATACTCTATGTATATAGTCAATTGTGGTTTGTGGATGAGTGGGAATGATGTGTGATGGTGAATGTAGGAAAGTTGTATTCCTTAAACTTGTAAGCATGACGTGTTGATGATTTTGCCAACTTTATGTTTCATGAGTAGGATTAGTCTGAATGCCTTGATTTTGTCAGAACATGAAGATCAGTGGGTCAGTAGATGTATGCCCAATTTTGGTAAATTGTCCATGCTTGTTTAAATTGCAAATAAATTCGGTTCGGTAATTAGAAAGACATGCAAGAATGGCTTGTGGTAATCGATTTGTGATTGTATGATTTAGGGTAATCTTGTATTCTCAAATCATGCATATGTTAGTAGCCTCTATTTAAAACAGTAAGTGGCAAATTGCAAGATGTGTTAAACCCCATGTTAACTTAAGTTGTTAATAGCATGCTAATTAGGTGTTTTATTTTCTGTAAATTCTATTTAGCTCAGAAAAATCTGAAAATTTGAGTGTATGATCTTGAACCCGAAAACAGCATGTGGCTAAAATTTCAGGTCATTTGGATTAGTAAATAAGAAGTTATGTATTTTCATGTGAAATGTGATAATCTACGTATATTATCGTAATGTGGTTAATTATTGTCTAAACCTAACTTGATTAGTGAAATTTACTGTGTGTTAAACTTCTGAAACCTGTAGTGCCATGTCAGGAAACAGCGATATTCATGTGAGTGAGAGAGTGAATGTGATGAAAAGTGTTATGTGTAAAACCATGTGTAAATCGGTAAAATGTGTAAAGTGTAACTGTGCCAATGTGACACTGCTTCCGTAGAGGGCAGTGGAGCTGTATCAGGGAAAAGTCCCCCTGAGAAAGTTCAATGTGTAAGTGACCCTAAGGGCATTAGGGGGAAATCCTGGAGGTGGACAAGTACCACTGGTTAGGGTGGAGACTTGTTCTCCCGGTCTGCGCAGTCCAAGAGTCGCCATTGGAATGCCTAGATGGCGTCTATGTGTAATGTGATGTGAATGTGTCCTTCTTTGGTGGTTTGGACTATGTGTCACAGCACCTAAAATGTGTAATGTGTAATGTGAAATGTGTACATGTGTAAATGTGTAAGTGACAATGCGAATGTGTATGTGTAAAGTGTAACCATGTGAAAGAGGAAACTTGTGCAAAGAAAAATGTGAAATTCTAGATGTGAAAATGTGTTATTGAAACACGTGTGAGACAAAATCTGAAACCATGTGAAATCAGAAAATTCATATTACTATCCTCATGTTTATGTGTGCAAAAATGTCTAGAATCTATGTTAGGGATAACTAATGAGTATGTGTGCAAAATAGTATGGTGGGTTGTTCACATGATATGTTTTAAGCAACGTTGTAGCTCTCATGTGTAGATTTATAGCCATTGAATCATGTGAAATCAGCAACCTAAAGCATGTAAAAATGTCCATGTATTTGTTTAAAAACATGTAAGATCCATGCTAGTTGTGTTTTCCTTTCATGTATGTACAATGCTCATGTTGGTAGCTCTCATGTCTTGGTTCCGTAAGGACAATGTTTCATGAGTAAATTGAATAGAGAGCATGTGATAGGTAAATTTTATTTCTTAGAAATCTGAAAACATGATCCATGTGTAAAATTGTAAAACATTCATGATAGGTTGAAACCTTGAAATGACTAGCATGACATGTCTTGAAAATTTCAAATGTGCATGTAGAACCCCTATGACTTATATGTGTATGTTATGAGTAGTGTTGCTTGCTGAGTCTTTGGACTCACTCCTTGCTTCGGCGTACAGGTGTAGTTGGTGACGTGGCACCTTTGGAGGAGACAGTGGAGACGGACTCCGAGCACGGAGAATAGCTAGTTTTGGAGCTTCTTTGTGATTTGTGTACTTCATAGTATGTACTTTGAACATTGTATTAGAATTATCATGAAAAGAATGTATAAGTGTGGACATTATGTATTTTAATTTCAGCAATTTAAATTATGTGAACTCTTAGTTCCTTTTTGTTAATTGCAAACTTCATGTATGTTAAATGTGGATGATGAATGAATGGAGACAGTTGTCTTTTACTTCCGCTACTCTGTTGTATATTCGCGTATATCTCAGCTGTATGTATCGTTTGGGTAAATGTCCCACTGTGAGGACTCTCGCTATACCGACATGGGTTGGTATAACCGTACCGGTATAATGAGGGCCGTCACAGAGATTGGTATCAGAGCTACCGGTTGAGATTGCACATGAATATACCTAAGTCATCATCCCCATTGCATGCTAAGTATGTCCACGTGTGTAGAAAACACTAATAAGAAGTGAAAGATAGATAAGAAAATGGTTAGAAAACTTAGTAACCTAGCTCTAATGGTGGCTGAAAATTTATTTCAGCCATGGCTTCCCGTGGACGACGTGGAGGTGTGCCGGTCCGTGAGGACGAGCCGCGACGTGATGAGCAGGCGGAGCAACAGGCCCCGGCACCGCGAGGCCCTGTACTTCCCCCACCACCGCCAGTGGACTACGGAGTATTCATGCAAGGTCTGGTGCAAGCCATGCAGACGCAGGCTCATACCCAGGCAGCACTCCAGGCCCAGTTGGAGGCCCAGGTAGAATAATGAAACAACTAAGTGGTTGCTATTTAAATTGCATGATATTGTGTTTATCGTATATTGTTATTGTTTAATGTAGCAGGCTCAGGCACCAGCCCAGGACCATGGTGGACCTTCCATCATGGAGCGATTCAAGAGGATGACCCCACCCTCTTTTAAGGGGGAGAGTGATCCGCTAATGGCAGAAAGCTGGTTAAGGGAGACGGAGAAAATCTTCCGAGCTATCAGGTGTCCTGACGAGGATAAGGTGACATTAGCCACCTACATGCTACAGGTATGCTTTAGTTTATGCTTGTATGTTGTTTGTCAAGTTAGAATTTGTTAGTTGGTGCTTATGAAGGTGTATTGCAGGAGAGAGCTGATGTATGGTGGTCCTCCCTACTGCGTACACGCTTTGAGGACGGAGCATTAGACGTGACGTGGGACGCGTTCGTGAGGCTCTTTCGAGTCAAGTTCATCCCAGAGCATATCCAGGACAAAATGGAGCAAGAATTCCTTTCCCTGACGCAAGGATCAATGACCGTCCTGGAATACGAGGCAAGGTTTTCTGAACTTTCTAAGTATGCACCGCATATCGTAGAGGATGAGCGCAGGAAGACGAAGAAGTTCGTGATGGGACTCAAGCCATCACTGCGGACGAGACTCGTGGCGTTTGACCACCGCACGCTAGACGAGGCCCTCAGCGCTGCCTGCAGACAGGAGGGAGAAATGGAGCAATATCTGGAGGAAAAGAAGGCTTCGCAGAAGAGGCCGGCAGCGACATTCCAGCGGCAGGATAAGAGGAAGACGGTGTACCAGACACCGCAGAAACCAATGACAGTCGGCAACTCTTAGGTACCTTCTGTACGTTCCCCTGGTGTGAAGAAGGAGTGTCCCCATTGTGGGAAGACACACGGTGGTACCGAGTGTTGGTTGGTAGCGGGTAGATGCTTGAAGTGTGGGAGCAGCGACCACAAGATCAAAGATTGCCCAAGACTTCAGCAAGGAGCTCAGCGTGGAGCACCAACACCAACAGTAGCGGCAGCCGCGCCAGCTACAGGAAGACCAGGAAGGCCTCGAGCCCCGGCTCGAGTGTTTGCTTTAGCTCGCGAGGACGCCGAGCAGGCAGAGCATGTCACCGAAGGTACGGTTTTGCTTTTCGGTGTGCACGCTCGGGTTTTGTTTGATACGGGTGCTACTCACTCGTTCATTTCCGAGCGGTTCGCTAGGCAGTTAGCCCTAGAGTCAGGCATAGAGTCTGAGGAGTTAGAGGTTCCTTTGTCTGTGCACACCCCTGCGGGTACGGTATCGACTAGGAAGTGCATTCCGTCGTTACCTGTGTGCATTGAGGATAGATTCCTAGATGGGTGTTTCTTCTTGCTAAAGATGAAGGACTATGATTGCATTTTTGGTCTGGATTGGCTAGAGGAGCACTATGCGTTAGTGGATTGTCGTCGGAAGAAGATTGTTTTCCGCATTCCTGGTGAGGACGAGTTCTCTCATCCCTTGCCAAAGAACTTAGCGGAAAAGTTAGTTATCTCTGCCATGAAGGCGATGCGCATGGTGAACAAGGGTTGTGACGCATTTCTTGCCAGCGTTATGCTAGTACCCGATGCTGGTTCGTCACTGACTCTTGCAGAGATCGATGTGGTGCAGGATTTTCCAGATGTCTTTCCCGATGACTTGCCTGGATTGCCACCGGATAGAGAGATAGAGTTCACTATAGAGTTGCTTCCAGGCACCTCTCCTATCTCAAAGGCCCCATATAGGATGGCACCTGCAGAGTTAGCGGAGTTGAGGAAGCAATTGCAAGAATTGCTTGATAAGGGATTCATTCGCCCTAGTGTTTCCCCTTGGGGCACACCTGTATTATTCGTCAAGAAGAAAGACGGGTCACTTAGGTTGTGCATTGATTATAGGAAGCTGAACCAAGTGACTGTGAAGAACATGTATCCCTTACCTCGGATTGATGATCTGTTTGACCAGTTGCGAGAGGCATCAGTCTTTTCCAAGATTGACTTGCGATCTGGTTATCATCAGTTGCGGATTAGGAGTGAGGATGTGTCCAAGACGGCATTTAGAACCCGTTATGGACATTATGAGTTCTTGGTCCTTCCTTTCGGATTGACCAACGCCCCTGCAGCGTTCATGGATCTCATGAACCGGGTGTTTAGTCCGTATTTAGATAGCTTTGTCGTGGTGTTTATTGACGATGTATTGGTCTACTCTCCGGATGAGGCCACGCACCGTCAGCATTTGAGGTTAGTGTTAGAGGTTCTTCGTGAGCACAAGCTGTATGCAAAATTCAGCAAGTGCGATTTTTGGTTGTGCGAGGTTCATTTCCTCGGGCATGTTATCTCCGACGCTGGTGTAGCTGTTGACCCAGCGAAGGTCCAGACAGTTATGGATTGGGAGATTCCCAGGACCCCTTCGGAGATTCGTAGTTTTATTGGGTTAGCTGGTTATTATCGGCGATTCATTGAGGGTTTCTCATCCATCGCCGCCCCTTTGACAAAGCTGACCCGGAAAGGTGAGAAGTTCGTATGGTCTGAGGCATGTGAGCGTAGCTTTCAGCTATTGAAGGCTAAGCTTACTTCTGCTTCGGTATTGGTATTGCCTAGTGGTCTAGAGGGCTTTGCCATTTATAGGATGCATCTCAGACTGGTTTAGGCTGTGTGCTCATGCAGCAAGAGAGGGTAGTGGCTTATGCTTCTCGTCAGTGAAGGAGCATGAGAGGAACTATCCGACTCATGACCTGGAGCTAGCAGCTGTGGTTCATGCACTAAAGATCTGGAGGCACTATCTTTATGGTGTCAGATTTGAGGTGTTTACCGACCACAAGAGATGAAGTATCTCTTCTCCCAAAAGGAATTAAACCTAAGGCAGAGAGAGATGGATCGAGTTCTTGAAGGACTATGACTTCGACCTTCAGTATCACCCTGGAAAGGCGAATGTCGTAGCAGATGCTCTTAGTAGAAAGAGGTCTTCGCTCCAGCAGGACTGGAAGATGTTGGAGGATGCAGATGCTCTATGACCGAGTTAGAGCCATCGCTGTGTCAGCTTTTGTAGCTCAGCTATCCCTTAGATCCTCAGTCTTGGATGAGTGTGATTGAGCAGCAGAAAGCCAACCCTAGATTGTTAGAGTTAGTGGGTAAGGCGGCATTGCTCGTGATGAGGACGGTGTGATTAGATTTCAGCACCGTGTTTGTGTCCCTGATGTAGTAGATGTCCGTGAGCATGTGTTAGCGGAGGCTCATAGATCGCGATTCTCTATTCATTCGGGTAACACTAAGATGTATCAAGACCTAAAGAGATCATTTTGGTGGTCCGGCATGAAGAAGGATGTTGCGGATTATGTGTCTAGATGTCTAGTATGTCAGCAAGTGAAAGCCGAGCGGCAGCGACCATCCGGCCTTATGCAGAGGATGGATATCCCAGTGTGGAAGTGGGAAGCTGTCACTATGGACTTCGTATCGGGTTTGCCTCGATCTAGAAGGGGCAATGACTCGATTTGGGTAGTGGTAGATAGGTTCTCGAAGACTGCTCATTTCTTGCCTATGAAGAAGAAGCAGTCAGTAGAGAGTTTAGCTAGATATATGTTAGTGGTATCATTAGATTGCATGGTGTGCCGAAGTCGATCATTTCGGATCGAGATCCGAGATTTACTTCGAGATTGTGGAAGGGTCTTCAGGATGCGTTAGGTTCGGAGCTTAAGCTCAGTTCGGCGTTTCATCCCCAGACCGATGGACAGTCCGAGAGGACTATCCAGACGCTCGAGGATATGTTGAGAGCGTGTGTTCTGGATTGGAAGGATGATTGGGAGCGTCATTTACCTCTTGTGGAGTTCGCATACAACAACAGCTTTCATGCTAGTATTGGTATGGCTCCATTCGAGGCGTTGTATGGTAGGCCCTGCAAATCTCCTTTATGTTGGGAGGAGACTGGTGATAGGCAGTTGATCGGACTGGAGTTAGTTCAGGAAACTTCGAATAAGATCCAGCTTATCAGGAAAAGGCTTGTTGCGGCACAAGATAGGCAGAAGAGTTATGCCGACAACAGAAGGAAGGATTTAGAGTTCGAGGTGGGCGATCATGTCTTCTTGAAGATATCGCCTACTCGAGGTGTTGTCAGATTTGGCAGGCATAGCAAGCTAAGCCCTAGATTCATTGGCCCATATGAGATTCTCATACGTTTGGGCAGCGTGGCGTACGAGCTAGCATTACCCCCAGCCTTGGCTAGCGTTCACCCGGTATTCCACGTATCTATGCTCAGGAAGTATATCCGAGATCCGTCTCATGTGATTAGTCATGAGCCAGTAGAGATCCAGCCAGATCTTTCGTATGTCGAGCAACCAGTAGCCATTCTTGACCGGAAGGTTCAGCATCTCCGGAACAAGAGTATTGCGTCGGTGAAAGTTCTATGGCGGAACTTCTCACGTAGGAGGCTACGTGGGAGCTTGAGGATGCGATGAAGAAGAATATCCCCTTTTGTTGAGTAGTGTCGTTCTAACTTCGAGGACGAAGTTTCTTAAGGGGAGAGGGTGTAAGGCCCTCGAATTTCCGTCGCATTATTTGTATTTATGTGTGTATATTTGTGCTTGTGTATGTATGTACATAATTGCGTACGTATTAAATTGTACAAGTACGTGTGCATGTGCTTATGTTAAATATAATAATGTATGTATTGCTTGGTGATAGTGTGGATATAATACCATATACATATTGCATGTATATATGCTTGGTATGCATGGTTTTCTGCATAATTTAGGGTTTTGGCCGAAGGCCCCTGGCGTCAACCCCTGCCGTTGAGGTGGTGTCAGCGTCCAGACATGGACGCCAACACTAACCCGGCGTCCAGCGATATGGACGCCAATCTCTCTGGCCTGCATGCGTAGCAGAGCTGCAGCTTCTGAAACAAGGAAAGCCAACCATTGGGGGACTGTCCCCAACGGCTTGAAGGCTGTCAATCAACATGGTGAGTGGGAGAGGGGCTCTCCTTATGTCTGAAACCGAAATGGCCTCTCCCCACTCCTCACTTCACCTTGCAAAAGGAGAAAAAGAGAAAGAAAAACCCTAGAGAGAAAACTGTGAGAAAACCCCTCTTAGCACCCAAAAATCCGACCCCTGGAGCTTGATCCGGCGTTCCACTGCTTCAAGGAGGTTGCTGGACTGACGAGGAAGGCTTCCCCGACCTCGGCTTGTGCTGTGGATCCCGCTCAGAACCCAGAGGAGAGATCATTTGGAGGGAGTTCTGCACTTCTTGGGACAGCGTAAGGAGGGCTTCAACAACACCCTAGATCCTTTGGTGTAATTTTCTAAAGGCAAGTGACCTATCCATGAGTTCCCTTATGAGTCTAGGTCGGTTTTATGATTTTGAGCATTTTCCCTCGAGTCCTAGACCCTCCCATCACCCAAGTTGAGAGCTCGGGTCTGTGTTTCTGCACAGACCTGGTTTGACGGCAAGGTCCCTGGACGCCCAGATCATGCTTGGCGTCCATCGGCCATGCCGCTGACCTGAGTCAGCGGCCAGAGACCGCCGCCAAGTTCTTCTGGACAGAACAGTGAAAATTTCTGCCCTTCCTTTACATTAATTTCGGTATGGTTTCCGTGATGAGGATATATGGTAATCTTATACTCTATGATATAGTCAATTGGGTTTGTGGATGAGTGAGAATGATGTGTGATGGTGATGTAGGAAAGTTGTATTCCTTAAACTTGTAAGCATGACGTGTTGATGATTTGCCAACTTTATGTTTCATGAGTAGGATTAGTCTGAATGCCTTGATTTTGTCAGAACCTGAAGACAGTGGGTCAGTAGATGTATGCCCAATTTTGGTAAATTGTCCATGCTGTTTAAATGCAAATAAATCGGTTCGGTAATTAGAAAGACATGCAAGAATGGCTTATGGTAATCGATTTGTGATTGTATGATTTAGGGTAATCTTGTATTCTCAAATCATGCATATGTTAGTAGCCTTATTTAAAACGTAAGTGGCAAATTGCAAGATGTGTAAACCCCATGTTAACTTAAGTTGTTAATGCATGCTATTACGTGTTTTATTTTCTGTAAATTCTATTTAGCTCAGAAAAATCTGAAAATTTGAGTGGATATCTTGAACCCGAAATAGTATGTGGCTAAAATTTCAGGTCATTTGGATCAGTAAATAAGAAGTTATGTATTTTCATGTAAAATGTGATAATCTACGTATATTATCGTAATGTGGTTAGTTATTGTCTAAACCTAACTTGATTAGTGAATTTACTGTGTGTTAAACTTCTGAAACCTGTAGTGCCATGTCAGGAAATAGAAATATTCATGTGAGTGAGAGAGTGAATGGTATGAAAAGTGTTATGTGTAAAACCATGGTAAATCGTAAAATGTGTAAAGTGTAACTGTGCCAATGTGACACTACTTCCGTAGAGGCAGTGGAGCTGCTCTAGGAAAAAGTCCCCTGAGAAAGTTCAATGTGTAAGTGACCCTAAGGGCATTAGGGGGAAATCCTGGAGGTGGACAAGTACCACTGGTTTGGGTGGAGACTTGTTCTCTCGGTCTGCGCAGTCCAAGAGTTGCCATTGAATGCCTAGATGCGTCTATGTGTAATGTGATGTGAATGTTCCTTCTTTGGTGGTTTGGACTATGTGTCACAGCACCTAAAATGTGTAATGTGTAATGAAATGTGTACATGTGTAAATGTGTAAGTGACAATGCGAAGTTGTATGTGTAAAGTGTACCATGTGAAAGACGAAACTGTGCAAAGAAAAATGTGAAATTCTAGATGTGAAAATGTGTTATTGAAACCGTGTGAGACAAAATCTGAAACCATGTGAAATCAGAAAATTCGTATTACTATCCTCATGTTATGTGTGCAAAAATGTCTAGAATCCATGTTAGGGATAACTAATGAGTATGTGTGCAAATAGTATGGGGGTGTTCACATGATATGTTTAAGCAACGTTGTAGCTTGATGATCAGTCTGTCCTCATACAATTTTAATTAATTGTATATAATACATATTTTGATGATTAACAAAACCAAACAAGAATTTATCAATTTATCTGATGAATATTTCATAAGTCTTAAGTACAGGAAAAATACTGAAGTCAAAAACAGCCAATAAAGGTATGCTTTACTACTCTGAAGCTTAATCTTTTCAACATGAGCTTTCTCTAAGTCCATATCGATTTCTGTTGAAGTTCATAACGATTCTCTTATAAGACTGAAAAGTCATGTTGTTTCAATCAAGTCGATGTCATAACGACTTCATAAGTTATCATAACGATTTCTTTAGAACTCGCAACGACTTGCTTGTTGTAACGACTTCATAAGTTATCATAACGATTTCTTTAGAACTCGCAACAACTTGCTTGTTGTAACGACTTCATAAGTTATCATAACGATTTCTTTAGAACTCGCAACGACTTGCTTGTTGTAACGATTTCTTTAGTTCTCGTAACGATTTCTTTGAAACTCATAACGACTTGCTAGCCATAACGATTTCTTTAGTTCTCGTAACGATTTCTTTGAAACTCGTAACGACTTGCTAGCCATAACGATTTCTTTAGTTCTCATAATGATTTCTTCAGAGCTCATAATGACTCGATAAGTATTCATATGACTTGCTTTGCGCAACGATTTCTTCAGAGCTCATAACGACTCGTAAGTATTCATAACGACTTGCTTTGCACAACGATTTCTTCAGAGCTCATAACGACTCGATAAGTAGTCATAACGACTTGCTTTGTGCAACGATTTGTTAAGAGTTTTATAGTGATTTCTGTATTTTCATAACGACTTGCCTTTCATAACGATTCGATAAGTATTTCACATCGATCTCTTCAGAATCAAAATGACTTGCCATGATTCATAACGATTTCTTATATCTCTGTTATAAAACGATGTGCTATGACTCATAACGATTTCATAAGTCATACAGTCATCAACTCATATCTTAATATCTTATTCATCTTAAAGCATTGACCAGTCAAAAGCCACGTAGACATCTCTCTACGCTTTTGCATTTATGAGATCTGAACGTATCTCTGCTGCATGCAGACTATATCTTCCTTTATCGTGCTTATACTGATAACGTCCTTTAGACTTAAGCCAGTTGGCATTACTATTTTCTTGACTATTGCTACTGACGTTGACTGATATCAGAGACAGCCTATCTGTCTGTTGTTTGAGTTTGACATCTGTGCAGACCTTTGATGTAGCTTCATGGTACACCGTTATACAAATAAAAGCCAACGGATATCTGTGAAGATTTCATCTCTTTGCGTGCTCAAGTGATCAAAAGACTGTGACAGGAAGCTTCCAAGACTCCATCTATCATTGAGTCAACGGCTACTCAAAAGAGAGACAACAATCTCTTCAACGACTAGATTTCAAATTGAAGATATATATACAAGACAGAAGAATAGAAGAACATCATCGATCCAGAGATTACTTTCAAATTCTTCTGAAGAAAAACAAGAGCCAAGATCCTTCACTCCGTTTTGCTCTTTTGCTCTCTTACTCTCCGCTAGTTTTTCGTGAAAATCTTGAGAGAGCTTGTACAGTTCTGAGAGTGTGAATTGTTCATAATCTCTTCGCTCTCAGTTCTAGTTGGTTCAGATCCTCACTTATCAAAAGCTGGATCTAGGGGCGTGAAAGTCATTTATTCTTCTTTGTGTTATTCCCTTCGGGTGTGAAGGAAGACCTGGTGGTATCCAGGGTGTTGCTCCCTTTGGTTGTAAAGGAAGACCTGTGGCATCCAGGGTGTTGTTCCCTTCGTGTGTGAAGGAAGACCAGCTGAGCTGGGTGTAGTAGCGTCCTTAGGGGGACTGTACCCTAGTTAGTGAAATCCTGAGTTGTTGCTCAGGGACTAGACGTAGGACTCCTAAGGAAAGGAAGTTCGAACCAGGATAATCCTTGTGTGTGTGATTGTCTTCATTGCATAATTGTTATTTAAACTAACACATAACTAACGTAGTTCAAAGATCGTTTGTGTGATTGTTTATGGTTTCAGGTATCTCCTAGATTGAATTTAAAAAGACCCATTCACCCCCCTCTGGGCTTGTCAACAGGGCAACATAGCTCTCATGTGTAGATTTATAGCCATTGAATCATGTGAAATCAGCAACCTAAAGCATGTAAAAATGTCCATGTATTTGTTTAAAAACATGTAAGATCCATGCTAGTTGTGCTTTCCTTTCATGTATGTACAATGCTCATGTTGGTAGCTCTCATGTCTTGGTTCCGTAAGGACAATGTTTCATGAGTAAATTGAATAGAGAGCATGTGATAGGTAAATTTTATTTCTTAGAAATCTGAAAACATGATCCATGTGTAAAATTGTAAAACTTTCATGATAGGTTGAAACCTTGAAATGACTAGCATGCCATGTCTTGAAAATTTCAAATGTGCATGTAGAACCCCTATGACTTATATGTGTATGTTATGAGTAGTGTTGCTTCTGAGTCTTTGGACTCACTCCTTGCTTCGGCGTACAGGTGTAGTTGTGACGTGGCACCTTTGAGGAGACAGTGGAGACGGACTCCAAGCGCGGAGAATAGCTAGTTTGGAGTTCTTTGTGATTTGTGTACTTCATAGTATGTACTTTGAACATTGTATTAGAATTATCATGAAAAGATGTATAAGTGTGGACATTATGTATTTTAATTTCAGCAATTTAAATATGTGAACTCTTAGTTCCTTTTTGTTAATTGCAAACTTCATGTATGTTAAATGTGGATGATGATGAATGAGACAGTTGTCTTTTACTTCCACTACTCTGTTGTATATTCGCGTGTATCTCAGCTGTAGTATCGTTTGGGTAAATGTCCCACTGTGAGGACTCTCGCTATAACGACGTGGGTGGTATAACCGTACCGGTATAATGAGGCCGTCACAGTGCATATGAGATTCTCATTCAAGCAAATCAATCAATGAGATACAAAACAAACCTACAAGCATTTTCACATAAAAGAACATCCATAAGCATAAAAACACCAACATTCATCTTTTAAAGAGAGACATGTTAAGGCCCTCGAATTTTGTTGCATTATTTTAATTTCGTGTAAATAATTATGTTGTGTATGCATAGATGTACATATCTACGTATGTATTAACTATTATACTTGTGTATGCATGTGTGTAAGTTAGTTGTAAATAATGTATGAATGGTATGATGGTAGTGTGTACATGATAATACATACATATGACATGTAATATGTATAAGTTGTGCATGGTTTATGCATGTTTTAGAGTTCTGGCCGAAGGCCAGCTTGGCGTCAATATCATGGGCGCTTGTGTTGTGTAGGCGTCAACCATATGGACGCCAACACTAAGTCCAGCGTCCAGCGATATGGACACCAATTTCTCTGACCTGCATGCGTTGCAGAGCTGCATTTCCGGGAGCAAGCTTGCTCACCCATTGGGGAGCTGTCCACAACGGTCTGAAAGCTTTCTTGTCCGACTTGCGTGAAAGGAGAGCTTCCTCTCCTATTTATAAAGCCCTTTCTGCAACCAGAAAACCACTCTTGGCTCTCTTTGCAAGAGGAGAAGAAGGAGAAGAAGAAACCCTAGCTCGGAGCTGTGCAAAGACCCAACTTTGGAGGCTTCAATCCAGCGATCTGAAACTTGTTCCGGCCATCTACCACGACAAGGAGGTAGCTGGAACATCGAGGAAGGCATCCCCGACTTCAATTTGCTGTGGAGATTGCTCAGGAACCCAGAGGGAGGCTTTCTTGGGAGCTTCTTGGGACTGCCCAAGGAGCTTCTCTCACCGCCATTTAGATCCATCTGGAGTATTTCTAGAGGCAAGTAACCTAGCCCTATCGTCCATGTAGATGTCAAGTAGGGTTTTATAAATTTTAAGTATTTTTCCTCGTGTCCTAGATCCCCCATTCTTCTTGATCTTTGGAGTTCGGTCTATGTTTCTGCACAGACAGGAACTTGGTGTCAATGCCCTTGACGCCGAGATCCCTGGTGTGCGTCCAGCGATCTTGCCGTCCACTCCTGGAACGGCCAGAGACCGCCGCCAAGTTCGTCTGGACAGAACAGTGAGCTGTTCTTCCTGATATATATGATTAATTCGATATGTTTTCGATGAGGATATATTGTAAACTTATTAGGATATGTAATATGGATGTCTGAATGTGTGGTGAGATTTTTGTAATTTCTGTGATTTGGCATAAATGGTTTATTTATGGAAAATGTGTGCACATGATGATCTAGACCATGTTCGCTACTGTGTATGAAATTCATGTGAATTGGATGCCCTAATTTTGCTAAACCGAGAGTGGGTGAATCAGTCCATGCTCTAAATTTTTGGAATTTTCTCCATGCTCCTCTGAATTATTGAATTTCTGAAATGGAATTAGAAAGCATGTGTAGGGTTGTAAAATCTCCAGTAAATTGTGTACTGTGAAATAAATTCGGGAAAATTCCTGTGGTATTGCGTATATTGAGTTCAGGTTTTGATCTATTAAAACCGAATTTTTACTTATACATCATGATAAATTGAATTTTGAATAATACAGGAATCCATGTTAAAATTTCTGCAATTGTATTTTGGATCAGAAAAATGTGAAAATTTTCATGTGGGGTCCTAAACCCGAAATTAGCATGTGGTTAAATTCTCAGGTCATTTGGACACCATACCATGCAATATGAATTTTCCATGCAAAAAGGGGTAATTAATGCATGCCATTGTGAAATGATTTAAATTCTGTGTACCCAACCTGATTGGTGAAATTTCCTGAATGTTAATTTCTGTCATCTGTAGTGGCATGATTAGGAAAACAGAGTCATATACGAATGAGAGAATGAATGAGATATGAGCGTCATGTGTAAAATGTGTGTAAAAACCGACATGTGTAATGTGTAAAACTGTGCCAAGTGTGATACTGCTTCCATAGAGGGCTGTGGAACCGTACCATAGAAAAGTCCCCATGGGAAGGTTCAAGTGTTGTGATCCTAAGGGCCTTAGGATGAAATCCTGGAGGTGGACAAGTACACTGGTTAGGGTGGAGACTTGTTCTCCCGGTCTGCGCAGTCCAAGAGTCGTCACTGTATTGCCTAGGTGACATCTATGTGTATGTGATGTGTGTGTCCTTCTTATGGTGGTTTGGACTATGTGTCACGGCACTAAAGTGTAAAATGTGAATGTGATTGTGATCATGTGCAAATTGTGTAGTGTGAACAATGTGTAAATGTGAATGTGTAAATGTGCAATGTGTAAAAAGTGATGTATGTGAATTAGAAATTGCGTAAAAATGTGAACCAAAATGTGAGGATGTGAAATTGGAAACCCATGATATGATGATCTGAAATCATGTTAGAACAGCAACATAAATGTGGTTATGCTTTTGTGCTATATGTGTACAATGCGTAGAACCCATGCTAGGGACAATCCTTACTTTGTGTAAACCATTCCATGTGTGTATGCTCTCACGTGTGGTTTGAATGAGAACATAGCTTTCATGTGTTAGATTGTAAAGTGTTAACCACATCAAAACAGCAAGCTTAAAGCATGAAAATGGTTATGTTCATGTGTATGATGAGTAGTAACCATGTTAGCAATGTTTCCTTTCATGTATGTAGGCTAGTCATGCTAGATTGCTCTCATGTTTTAGTTTAATTGAAAGTAGAACTTTCATGTATAGGAATGATTAGAGAGCATGTGATAGGAGATTTTGATTTAGAAAATCTGAAAGCATGAATCATGTGTTAATTAGTAGAATTTCCAAGATAAGGTTGTTAATTTCAATGTCACGCATGCTATATGTTGTGTCTTGTAAATGTGTATGTAAAACCTGCTATGATATGTACATGTATGGTAGGTGTAGTGTTAATTGCTGAGTCTTTTAGACTCATTACTTGCTTCGGCGTACAGGTGTAGTCGGTGACACACCTTTGGAGGAGACCGTGGAAAGCGACTCCGAGCGCGGGGAGTAGCTAGTTTGGTGGAGCTTAGTTGTGACATTTTGGCATTTTGATGTATGTAATTGCAACATCGTACTAGTATTATCATGGAAAAATGTTTAAGTGTGGACAATTATGTATTTGATTTTCAGCAATGTAATTATGTGAACTTTTAGTTCTTTAATGTTATCAATCATGTATGTTAATGTGGATGATGAATGAAATGAAGACAGTGGTTCTTTTACTTCCGTACTCTGTTCTTATATTCACGTTGTATCTCAGCTGAAAGTTATGTTGGGTAAATGTCCCACTGTGGCAACGTCACTATACGACATGGGTTGGTATAACCGTACCGGTATAATGAGGGTCGCTACAGAGATTGGTATCAGAGCAACCGGTTGAGATTGCACATGAATATATATACTGTCTTCATCCCCATTGCATGCTAAGTATGTCCACATGTGTAGAATTGATTAATAATGAATGAAAAATAGATAAGAAAATGGTTAGAAAACTTAGTAACCTAGCTAATGGTGGCTGAAATTTATTACAGCCATGGCTTCAAGAGGTAGGCGTGGCAGAGCGCCGGCCCGTGAGGACGAGCCGAGACGTGACGAGCGGGCGGAGCAGCAGGCCCCGGCACCGCAAGGTCCTGTACTTCCCCCACCGCCGCCTGTGGATTATGGAGTATTCATGTAAGGTCTGGTGCAAGCCATGCAGACGTAGGCTCATACCCATGCAGCACTCCAGGCACAGTTGGAGGCTCAGGTTAGACTAATAAAATGATTAATAGTCTGTTTTATTTAATTATGTGATATATTTGATTGTGTGTTGCTTGCTATTACTGTAGCAGGCTCAAGTACCAGCTCAGGACATGGTGGACCTTCTACCATGGAGAGATTCAAGAGGATGTTGCCACCCTCTTTTAGGGGGAGAGCGATCCATTGTTGGCAGAAAGCTGGATAAGGGAGATAGAAAAGATCTTCTGAGCTCAGGTGTGCAGATGAGGATAAGGTCACATTAGCCACCTACATGCTACAGGTATGCTTTAGTTATATGCTTGTATGTTTTGTCAAGTTAGATTTGTTAGATAGTGCTTATGAGTGGTGTACTGCAGGAAAGAGCTGATATTGGTGGGCTTCATTACTGCGTACCCGGTTGAGGACGGAGCTATTGATGTTGCGTGGGACGAGTTCGTGAGGCTCTTTCGGGCAAGTTCGTCCCTGAGCATGTCAAGATCGGATGGAGCAGGAGTTCCTCTCTTTGGCTCAAGGCTCCATGACTGTGCTAGAATATGAGGCAAGATTTTCTGAACTCTCTAAATATGCACCTCATATCGTGGCAGACGAGCGCAGGAAGACAAAGAAATTCGTGATGGGCCTGAAGCCATCACTGAGGACGAGGCTCGTGGCGTTTGACCACCGCACTTTGGACGAGGCCCTCAACGCTGCTTGTAGGCAGGAGGGTGAGATGGAGCAATACCTGAAGAGAAGAAGGCTTCGCAAAAGAGACCTGTAGCCACGTTCCAGTGGCAGGACAAGAAGAAAGTGGTGTACCAGACACAGCAGCGATCAGTAGCAGTCGGTAGTACTCAGGTACCTTCTGTACGTTCCCCTGGTGTGAAGAAAGAGTGCCCCCACTGTGGGAGGACACATGGTGGTTCCGAGTGTTGGATGATTACGGGCAAGTGCTTGAAGTGCGGAAGCAGCGACCACAAGATCAAGGATTGCCCAAGACTTCAGCAGGGAGTCCAACGCGGAGCGCCAGCCCCAGCAGCAGTAGCGGTAGCAGCGCCAGCTACAGGAAGACCAGGAAGGCCTCGAGCCCCAGCTCGAGTGTTTGCGTTAGATCGCGAGGACGCCGAGCAGGCGGAGCATGTCACCAAAGGTACGGTTTTACTCTTAGGTGTGCACGCTCGGGTTTTGTTTGATACGGGTGCTACTCACTCGTTCATTTCCGAGCGGTTCGCTAGGCAGTTAGCCCTAGAGTCAGGTGTAGAGTCTGAGGATTTAGAGGTCCCTTTGTCTGTACACACCTCTGCGGGTACGGTATCGACTAGGAAGTGTATTCCGTCGTTACCTGTGTGCATTGAGGATAGAATCCTAGAAGGGTGTTTCTTCTTGCTAAAGATGAAGGACTATGATGCTATTCTTGGTCTGGATTGGCTAGAGGAGCACTATGCGTTAGTGGATTGTCGCCGGAAGAGGATTGTTTCCCGCATTCCTGGTGAGGACGAGTTCTCTCATCCCTTGCCAAGGAACTTGGCAGGAAAGTTAGTCATCTCTGCCATGAAGGCGATGCGCATGGTAAACAAGGGTTGTGACGTTTTCTTGCCAGCATGGTATTAGTACCAGAGGCTGATGAGTCACCTACTCTTGCGGAGATTGAGGTAGTGCAGGATTTTCCAGATGTCTTTCCTGATGACTTGTCTGGATTGCCACCGGATAGAGAGATAGAGTTTACCATAGAGTTGCTTCCGGGCACCTCTCCTATCTCGAAGGCTCCATATCGGATGGCACCTGCAGAGTTAGCCGAGTTGAGGAGGCAGTTGCAAGATGCTTGATAAGGGATTTATTCGCCCTAGTGTTTCCCCTTGGGGCGCACCTGTATTATTCGTCAAGAAGAAAGACGGGTCACTTAGGTTATGCATTGACTACAGGAAGTTGAACCAAGTGACTGTGAAGAACAGGTATCCCTTACCTCGTATTGATGATTTGTTTGACCAGTTGCGAGATGCATCAGTCTTTTCTAAGATTGATTTGCGATCTGGTTATCATCAGTTGAGGATTCGGAGTGAGGATGTGTCCAAGACGGCGTTTAGAACCCGTTATGGACATTATGAGTTTTGGTCCTTCCTTTCGGATTGGCCAACGCCGCTGCAGGCCTGCAGCGTTCTTGGATCTCATGAACAGGGTGTTTAGGCCTTATTTAGATAGCTTTGTCGTAGTGTTTATTGATGATGTGCTGGTCTACTCTCCGGACGAGGCCACACACCGGCAGCATTTGAGAGTGTGTAGAGGTTCTTCGTGAGCACAAGCTGTATGCTAAGTTCAGCAAGTGCGATTTTTGGTTGCGCGAGGTTCATTTCCTCGGGCATGTTATCTCCGGTGCTGGTGTTGCAGTTGATCCAGCAAAGGTCCAGGCAGTTATGGATTGGGAGATTCCCAAGACCCCTTCGGAGATTCGTAGTTTTATAGCTGGTTACTATCGGCGTTTATTGAGGGATTTTCATCCATCGCCGCCCCTTTGACTCAGCTCACCAGAAAGGGAGTGAAGTTTTTGGTACGAGAAGTGTGAGAGTAGTTTTCAATTATTGAAGACTAAGCTCACTCCCCCGGTGTTAGTCTTGCCGAGCGGTGTAGAGGGTTTTGCTATCTACACGGATGCGTCTCGGATTGGTTTGGGCTGTGTGCTAATGCAGCAAAAAGGGTAGTGGCTTATGCTTCTCGTCAGTTGAAGGAGCATGAGAAGAACTATCCGACTCATGACTTGGAGCTCGCAGCAGTGGTTCATGCACTAAAGATCTGGAGGCACTATCTTTATGGTGTCAGATTCGAGGTCTTTACCGACCACAAGAGCTTGAAGTATCTTTTCTCCCAAAAGGAATTAAATTGAGGCAGAGAAGATGGATTGAGTTCTTGAACGACTATGACTTCGACCTTCAGTATCACCCTGGGAAGGCGAATGTCGTAGCAAATGCTCTGAGTAGAAAGAGGCCATCTCTCCAGCAGGATTGGAAGATGTTGGAGGATGCAGCATGCACGTTGACTGAGTTAGAGCCATCACTATGCCAGGCTTTTGTAGCTCAGTTATCCCTTAGGTCCTCGGTTTTGGATGAGGTGATCGAGCAACAGGAAGCCGACCCTAGACTCTTAGAGTTAGTGGGCAAGGCAGGCATTGCTCGTGATGAGGACGGTGTGATTAGATTTCATCACCGTGTTTGTGTCCCTAATTTAGTAGATGTCCGTGAGCATGTGTTAGCGGAGGCTCATAGATCGCGATTCTCTATTCATCCGGGTAACACTAAGATGTACCAGGATTTGAAGAGATCCTTTTGGTGGTCTGGCATGAAGAGGGATGTAGCGGATTATGTATCCCGGTGTTTAGTATGCCAGCAAGTGAAGGCCGAGCGACAACGACCATCCGGCCTTATGCAAAGGATGGACATCCCAATGTGGAAGTGGGAAGCTGTCACTATGGACTTTGTTTCGGGTTTGCCTCGATCTAGAAGGGAGCAATGACTCGATTTGGGTAGTTGTAGATAGATTCTCAAAGACTGTTCATTTCTTGCCTATGAAGAAGAAGCATCAGTAGAGAGTTCAGCTAGATTGTATGTTAGTAGTGTCATTAGATTGCATAGTGTGCCGAAGTCGATCATTTCGGATCGAGATCCGAGATTCACTTCGAGATTGTGGAAGGGTCTTCAGGATGCTTTAGGTTCGGAGCTGAAGCTCAGTTCGGCGTTTCATCCCCAGACTGATGGACAGTCTGAAAGGACTATCCAGACGCTCGAGGATATGCTGAGAGCTTGTGTATTGGATTGGAAGGATGACTGGGAGCGTTATTTACCTCTTGTGGAGTTCGCATACAACAACAGCTTTCATGCGAGTATTGGTATGGCTCCATTTGAGGCGTTGTATGGTAGGCCTTGTAGATCTCCTTTATGTTGGGAGGAGACCGGTGATAGGCAGCTGATCGGTCCGGAGTTAGTTCAGGAGACTTCGGATAAGATCCAGCTTATCAGAAAGAGGCTTGTTGCGGCACAGGATAGGCAGAAGAGCTACGCCGACAACAGGAGGAAGGATCTTGAGTTCGAGGTGGGTGATCATGTCTTCTTGAAGATATCGCCTACTCGAGGTGTTGTCAGATTTGGCAGGCATAGTAAGCTGAGCCCTAGATTCATTGGCCGTATGAGATTCTCAGACGTTTGGACAGCGTGGCATATGAGCTAGCATTACCCCCATCTTTGGCTAGTGTTCATCCCGTCTTCCACGTTTCGATGCTCAGGAAGTATGTCCGAGATCCGTCTCATGTGATTAGTCATGAGCCAGTGGAGATTCAGCCAGATCTGTCGTATATCGAGCAACTAGTAGCTATTCTTGACCGGAAGGTTCAGCATCTCCGGAACAAGAGTATTGCGTCGGTGAAAGTTCTCTGGCGGAACTTCCCACGAGAGGAGGCTACTTGGGAGCTTGAGGATGCGATGAAGAAGTATCCCCTTTTGTTTGAGTAGTGTCGTTCTAACTTCGAGGACGAAGTTTCCTTAAGGGGGAGAGGGTGTAAGGCCCTCGAATTTTGTTGCATTATTTTAATTTCGTGTAAATAAATTATTGTTGTGTATGTATAGATGTACATATCTACGTATGTATTAACTATTTATACTTGTGTATGCATGTTTGTAAGTTAGTTGTAAATAATGTATGAATGGTATGATGGTAGTGTGTACATGATAATACATACATATGACATGTAAATATGTATAAGTTGTGCATGGTTTATGCATGTTTTAGAGTTCTGGCCGAAGGCCAGCTTGGCGTCAATATCAATGGACGCTTGTGTTGTGTAGGCGTCAACCATATGGACGCCAACACTAAGTCCAGCGTCCAGCGATATGGATGCCAATTTCTTGACCTGCATGCGTTGCAGAGCCGGATTTCCGGGAGCAAGCTTGCTCACCCATTGGGGAGCTGTCCCCAACGGTCTGAAAGCTTTCTTGTCCGACCTGCGTGAAAGGAGAGCTTCCTCTCCTATTTACAAAGCCCTTTCTGCAACCAGAAAACCTCTCTTGGCTCTTTGCAAGAGGAGAAGAAGGAGAAGAAGAAACCCTAGCTCGGAGCTGTGCAAAGACCCAACTTTGGAGGCTTCAATCCGGCGATCTGAAACTTGTTCCGGCCATCTACCACGACAAGGAGGTAGCTGGAACATTGAGGAAGGCATCCCCGACCTCGATTTGCTGTGGAGATTGCTCAAGAACCCAGAGGGAGGCTTTCTTGGGAGCTTCTTAGGACTGCCCAAGGAGAGCTTCACCGCCATTTAGATCCGTCTGGGGTATTTTCTAGAGGCAAGTAACCTACCCCTCTCGTCCATGTAGATGTCAAGTAGGGTTTTATAAATTTTAAGTATTTTTCCTCGTGTCCTAGATCCCCCATTCTTCTTGATTTTTGGAGTTCGGTCTGTGTTTCTGCACAGACAGGAACTTGGCGTCAATGCCCTTGATGTCGAGATCCCTGGTGTGCGTCCAGCGATCTTGCCGTCCACTCCTGGAACGGCAGAGACCGCCGCCAAGTTCGTCTAGACAGAACAGTGAGCTGTTCTTCCTGATATATATGATTAATTTCGATATGTTTTCGATGAGGATATATTGTAAACTTATTAGGATATGTAATATGGATGTCTGAATGTGTGGTGAGATTTTTGTAATTTCTGTGATTTGGCATAAATGGTTTATTTATGGAAAATGTGTGCACGATGAGATCTAGACCATGTTCGCTACCGTGTATGAAATTCATGTGAAGTTGGATGCCCTAAATTTTGCTAAACCGAGAGTGGGTGAATCAGTCCATGCTCTAAATTTTTTGGAATTTTCTCCATGCTCCTCTGAATTATTGAATTTTCTGAAATGGAATTAGAAAAGCATGTGTAGGGTTGTAAAATCTCCAGTAAATTGTGTACTGTGAAATAAATTCGGGAAAATTCCTGTGGTATTGCGTATATTGAGTTCAGGGTTATGATCTGTTAAAACCGAATTTTTACGTTATACATCATGATAAATTGAATTTTGAATAATACAGGAATCCATGTTAAAATTTCTGCAATTGTATTTTGGATCAGAAAAATGTGAAAATTTTCATGTGGGGTCCTAAACCCGAAATTAGCATGTGGTTAAATTCTCAGGTAATTTGGACAACCATACCATGCAATATGAATTTTCCATGCAAAAATGGGTAATTAATGCATGCCATTGTGAAATAAGTTAAATTCTGTGTAACCCAACCTGATTGGTGAAATTTCCTGATTGTTAATTTCTGTCATCTGTAGTGGCATGATTAGGAAAACAGAGTCATATTACGAATGAGAGAATGAATGAGATATGAGCGTCATGTGTAAAATGTGTGTAAAAACCGACATGTGTAATGTGTAAAACTGTGCCAAGTGTGATACTGCTTCCATAGAGGGCTGTGGAACCGTACCATGGAAAAGTCCCCATGGGAAGGTTCAATGTGTTGTGATCCTAAGGGCCTTAGGATGAAATCCTGGAGGTGGACAAGTACCACTGGTTAGGGTGGAGACTTGTTCTCCCGGTCTGCGCAGTCCAAGAGTCGTCACTGTATTGCCTAGGTGACGTCTATGTGTATGTGATGTGATGTGTCCTTCTTATGGTGGTTTGGACTATGTGTCACGGCACTAAAGTGTAAAATGTGAATGTGATTGTGATCATGTGCAAATTGTGTAGTGTGAACAATGTGTAAATGTGAATGTGTAAATGTGCAATGTGTAAAAAGTGATGTATGTGAATTAGAAATTGCGTAAAAATGTGAAACCAAAATGTGAGGATGTGAAATTGGAAACCCATGATATGATGATCTGAAATCATGTTAGAACAGCAACATAAATGTGGTTATGCTTTTGTGCTATATGTGTACAATGCGTAGAACCCATGCTAGGGACAATCCTTACTTGTGTGTAAACCATTCCATGTGTGTATGCTCTCACGTTGTGGTTTGAATGAGAACATAGCTTTCATGTGTTAGATTGTAAAGTGTTAAACCACATCAAAACAGCAAGCTTAAAGCATGTAAAATGGTTATGTGCATGTGTATGAATGAGTAGTAACCATGTTAGCAATGTTTCCTTTCATGTATGTAGGCTAGTCATGCCAGATTGCTCTCATGTTTTAGTTTAATTGAAAGTAGAACTTTCATGTGTAGGAATGATTAGAGAGCATGTGATAGGAGATTTTGATTTAGAAAATCTGAAAGCATGAGTCATGTGTTAATTAGTAGAATTCCAAGATAAGGTTGTTAATTTCAATGTCACGCATGCTATATGTTGTGTCTTGTAAATGTGTATGTAAAACCTGCTATGATATGTACATGTATGGTAGGTGTAGTTTATTGCTGAGTCTTTTAGACTCATTACTTGCTTCGGCGTACAGGTGTAGTCGGTGACACACCTTTGGAGGAGACCGTGGAAAGCGACTCCGAGCGCGGGGAGTAGCTAGTTTGGTGGAACTTAGTTGTGACATTTTGGCATTTTGATGTATGTAATTGCAACATCGTACTAGCATTATCATGGAAAAATGTTTAAGTGTGGACAATTATGTATTTGATTTTCAGCAATGTAATTATGTGAACTTTTAGTTATTTAATGTTATCAAATCATGTATGTTAAATGTGGATGATGAATGAAATGAAGACAGTGGTTCTTTTACTTCCGCTACTCTGTTCTTATATTCACGTGTATCTCAGCTGAAAGTTATTGTTGGATAAATGTCCCACTGTGGCAACGTTCACTATACCGACGTGGGTTGGTATAACCGTACCGGTATAATGAGGGTCACTACACATGTGGCAAGATTGATGTGAAAGAATGTCCCTCAAACAACTCACTCAAAAACTCTTTTTGACTTACTCCCCCAAAATGTATGCATGGTATTGAATGAACATTCAAGCAATTCACACATGTTCATGTCAAGCAATTTGCACAAGAAGAGTATAAACGTGATCAATTGAGGTTCTTGAGATTATGAATTTTTTGATAATCTTTATGTAGTAGAAGACCATTGATACTTGGCGGAGAATATTTGTCACGCATAATGATGGTTTTCAGACAAGCCGGACTTGTCCTTCCACATTTCACCATTTAATATACCAAATAGTCACTACATAAAAGATCCATTTTTTTTTTAATTTTAGCATGACTCCAATGGCTAAGAAGCATTGTCATTTGGGGATAGCATCAAAACACATTTTTCATTGCTCAGATAGAATTAAAAATCCATTTCAATTCTAACAGTTCAAATCTGTAGTGATAAAGAGATTTTACCTGAACAGTCGTCAATTTCAATCTAAAAATTTTTACCTTTGTTCTCCAATCATTTCTTGTCTTGCACAGCCAATGTCATGAATCCATTTAAACTGTATGGCTGCAAGACATCTCAGCTTGTTCATTAAGCTGGTTTCGGAACCCACACTTGCTTGGGTCCTGCAATGACGTCAATGTTAGAATTCAACAATGATTTCTGAATCCAATGTGACTTTAATTTTTGAATAGATATATTTCTTTCATTAATGGAATTATGAGCATGGGGCTTGGGAGAATGCATAAGATAACCATTTCTATGCCAACAGTTCCTAGAGACATGACCATGTTGATGACATGCATAGCATTGAACTGTTTTAGCACATTTGTGAGAGTGTTGATTTTTCTTCCAACAGAATTTAGCAAGATGACCAAGTCTATTGCATTTAAAGCAAATGGGTTGAGTACTTACCTGGAGCTTACCATAGTGTGATTGCATTTTCTGGAATCTCTGAGGTCCTTTAGAGTACCTTTGATTATCCTTGGGTTGAGAAGAAGGAGATGGTACCCTTTGGTATCTCTTGGCATGATGTGGAGTTGGAGATTTCCTTGAAACATTCTGGGCTGCTGGAGGAGGTGTGGAGACCTTGTAGACTCTTGTTTTCTTTTCCATTTTCTTTTTCTGGTTTTCAATTGAAACATGATTCTTCCTTTTTGCAGCACTTTTGTTCAATTTTTTCTTTTCAGCTTTCAATGCAACAATTTCTTTTTCAGAAGTTAGAAGTTGGTTTTTCATGACATCCAGACCATTTTGTTTTTTATTCTTTTCAATTTCACTTTGAACAACTTGATTTTCCAAGTCAGTAATTTTCTTCTTAAAATTGTTCCATTCATCATTTAATGGTCTGTCATGATACAAGCTTTCAATCTTCTTTTTCAGATGATTGTTTTCCTCAACCAGTTGATTGCATTTTTCTTTTATTTGGTAATCATGAGCCATGTTGGAGATTTGTTTGTTCAATTGATCATTATCAATTTGAGATTCTCATTATGATCAATCAATTTTTCATTTTCATTTTTCAAATCAAAATTTTTAGATTCAACCTGATCATGATCTTCTTTCAATTTAGAAAACATGATTCCATAGTTTTTGACTTCATTTTCCAATTTTTCATTTTCGTCATAGAATGCTTGAGCATTATCAATTATCATTTCATTCTTCTCTAATTTTTCTTTTAGCTTCTTGTCTTGAGCTTTTACCTTCTTAAATTGATTGGACAAGTGCTCATAGCATTCTATCAATTCATCATAGGATATATCATCCTTTGAATCAAAATTAGATATTGATGCATCAAATGGATCTGAATTGGATTTACCTGACCTTTGAGAGTTTCTTGACTTCTCTGACAGATGTGATCCTTCAGATTCTTCTGAACGGGAAGAGCCTCTTGAGCTGTCATGAGCCATGTAGTATTTTTCTTTTGTTCCCTTTCTAGACTTGCATGTTTTCATAGAGGAGACCTACATTTTATCAGCATTGTCATCAAACTCAATTATCATAGGTCTATTTATGATGCTTGAGAACTTAGCCATATTTCTGAATATGTTTCAGATGATTAGACCAATCAACAAAATATTGAGTGAGATCAAAAGGCAATCAATCAGTTCAATCAAATTAAGTCATATCAGAATCAGATTTAAACCTGCTCAACAAAGCAAGATATTGTTAGGACTCAGACTGGTTAAGTACACAAAGACAGATCTCCCAAAACACAACCGATGAACAGAAAACCCGCTCTGATACCAATTGTTAGGATCGAATATTCGGTTATGGCAAATCTAGAAGGGGGGGTTGAATAGATTTGCAGCGGAAACTTAAGCAAATTAAAAATTACTTCGGATTAAAAGATCTACTCAGTTAAAACCCCTTTGATCTGATGTAATGTGTGTGAACAAATCAACAAGTAGTGTGTAAACGAAATCCCTAGGCATGCATCTAGCGCAACACAATGCAAACCACAAGTCAAACCACAGTGCACAAGGGATTTTTTAGGTGGTTCGGAGATCACACCACGTGACTCCTACGTCCACCCCTCACACAGTGAGGACACACTACTCAAGAACTGAGTACAACACGCACACGAGCACAACGGCTCAACCACACACACACGCTAGATCAATTCCACAAATAGATCAAATCCTCTAGCCTTGATCTGACCAACACACCACACACGTTGTCTGATGCAAACACACAACCAGAACAATAATCCACACATGGATCAAGCACAAGGAACGCTTGAACCACTACTACACACACAAAGATATGAAAGGTGTAGAAGTAGAAGAGTTCAGAGATGTAGAAGTATATCCTGATGAAGAACTCTTCGTGGTGGTCGTCCGAAAGAACTTCAAGCTTTGTCTTGATAGGTATCAGTTGATGGAGAAGCTTGAAAGATGGACAAACCGGCTTCAACTCCACTTTGAAGATGGATCTTCTTCGCTCTGGTTGGAGGGATGAAGCAGGGCAGCAGGAAGAAGCTCTTCTCTTGAGTTTTGCTTAGGGTTTTGATATGGTGGCTTCTTGCTGCGAAAATAGCCTCATATGATCCTTATATATGGGTGTCCAAACATGGAGAGTCGTGCTTAAAGGGATCACCCAAATATAGATCATATCCTGGCCATTAGATCTTCCCAAAACTCCATCTGTCGACAGCCAACTTGTTGCTGTCGACAGGTGCTGACAGGTTTGCAAAAACTAGAAGACTGGCCTTCCGGGAAACCACTTTCTGTGTGTATCTGTCGATAGGCTACAGTGTATCTGTCGATAGGTACACTATTCATCTGTTGACAGCACACTATTCATCTGTTGACAGCTACTTGTTCCAGCAGCTTGTCTTGTTCTTTTGCACTTGGATTTTGTTGCTTGTCTTGTGTACATTCACACCTACATTAAAAGACAATTATTAGTGAGATATAATGAACATATAAATGAACAAGTTAGACATGTTTTTCTTGATTAGCATTTGCTTTTCTTGATTAACATTTGCTTGACTTGACATTCTCATTATGTTTCACATATTCACATCACATCAATTTGTATTGTTCATGAAATGCTCATTGATTGCTCATCATCAAAAACAAACATACCATATGTCAACTTAACATACTCATGTAAACCCAACAGTAGGAAGTAAGGAATAAATGTAATTTGCTTTCATTGAGTCTTAGTCCTGTTAAGAGTTGTATTAGTTCCATTTGAAACAATGAGATGAGATTTCAATACAAGTTAATTGAGATCATTATGTGGGCCCTATTATGATGTTGTGTTGATACGCATTTAGTTCTTGCTAGCTAGAGGCTTATTTTTCGACTGTTCACGTCTTGAAATATCAACTTGAATTATCTAAATATTATCCGCTGTGTAATTCTCGGAACGTGACAGAAATGTCTACATAACTACTGCAAAAATCTCAATATAAACTAGGCAAGCAGGTTAACGTCAATATAGGTTGACGACAAAAGAAGGGTAAACAACGGTCGATATTGTCGTTGGATGCATAAACCCAAAATCCACACAATGAACGACATGATAGACTCACGTTAACTTAAAGTTAATGACACATTTTACTGTTGTTAACATAGAACCCGGTAGAAAACTATTTATTCTAATTCCCTGCAAAATTTAGAAAAGTGTTATGAAATCCTAGTCATTACACTATTCTCTTATATAGGATGTACAATATGTTTCCCAACCTATAGAGACCTAGAGGGGGGTGAATAGGTCTTCATCCTGATATTTAAATATATTTGTTGATTTATCAAGTTGTATGTTGTAACAAGTTAAACAGTAGACTCCACAAATAAGATTTGTTAGTGTCCAAGAACTAGATTAATTGATTAGGGATGCAAACCACTACGGTAGGACAATGCAAACACACAAGCACACACAACATCACGATTTATCCTGGTTTGGTGTTGATCCTCTCAACACCTACATCTAGTCCTCAAGGGCAATCACCTTGAGATCTCTACTAACCAGCTGAAGCACAGCCAAGCAAATACAACCCTGGACATTGATCTCCAATAGGTCCACACTCACATTTGAACACCTCAAGTCTTGTTCGTCAATGGAGGTACAATTCCCACCAGAAACTGACCTCTGGTTGCACTACACCTAATCTTACAGGTCTTCATCTTACCTCAGGTGGAACAGCACGCCTGAACTCTAGACCTTCACCTTCTACCCAAGGTGAAAATACTCTTGAACAAGAGTGAGCAGTGCCTAAGAAGGTGTCTACAGATAGACAAGAATGGAACAAGGTTAAATCGCAGATATTCGTGTCATGAATTAGTAGTTGTGACCCGAGTGCTAGCGTCCCTCCTTTCGACTCTGCTTGTGGTTTACTCCGTAGTGAGTATAGTATAGTTGGCTTAGTACCACTCGGTTCTACAGTTGGTCTAGCATTTTCTATAATATTCTTCTAATGGTTTATCTTCAATGCTTATTGAGTTTAGTAGCTCTTAGTTGGTAGTATGCTTCTAGTTAATCGTGATGTTATAATGATGTATGGTAATTATATATGTTGATTATTAGTTAGTTGTTTACTTGTGAGTAGTGAGATGTTTATTTATGTTCATTAGAAATCATGTTTAGGTTCCATCTTTCGATGTGTTTTCTTTTAAATTGTTACATGTGAGCTGACCAGCGGATTTGTATTAGGTAATGCTTTCTTTAGTTACATGTGAATTACATATGCGGTTGTTTTGAGGAGTTTCTCTATCGAGCCTGTGACTTTGTGAGGCTCACACCCCTACATTACCATTTTAGGTGTTTAGCGAGCGTGATTTTGTGGAGGCAGACCTGTGTCACCAGCAATAGTGTGAGCATTGGCTCTTGTTTTACACCTCGAGATATGCCCTAGGTTGTTGTACTTTTCTTTTGGACATGTAATAATGTAGTGGCACAATGTAATTTTATGAATGTATATGAGATCATGTACTTTATCATGTATCTGTATACAGTGTGGTTGTCTTTTATATTCTTACTAGACACATGTGTGAGATATCCCTTGCGACACTTCGTCTGTTCGTGGGAGGCAGGTCTAGATATGGAGCCTTTTCAGGCATAAATATACAGGGTCGCTACATGTTAGAAAGGTCCCTAGTCAACCAGAATGGAATGTTTGATAGAGAGGTTCCAATCCACCAAGAGGGATTGCCTATCGTACATGTGTGTAAGTGAAAGAACATGCCTCATGATTTTCATAATAAACCTCAATTTAAACATAACAGAAAGCAATAACATGATATCATGACATATGACAAGACAAACAAGATAGTATCAACATGACTTTATACATATTAACGATATAAAATTTCAATTTTTATAACAAGCTGGATTATCAAATCAAGATGGAATTTAACAATTCACATGATAGAAAAATTAATCAAATATTTAAGCGCTATTAGAATAGGTTTCAAGTTGTTAAAACTTTTACATGGGTTGATAATTTTTAAGGTACTGAACATACTCGAATTAACTGTAACAGTGCCCTTATCTAGGATAGAAACATTGAGGTATACTGACAAGACATAAAATGGGTCTCTGGAAGACATTAAAACCATGTCTAGTACAATGGACATCTTTAACATATGTTAAAACAATAAAACAAATCTCGAAAAGTATAAACATTGTAGGACACATTCAAAATGCATAAGGGGGACGTGATGCGTTCACTATCAAGTCACGTCCTGACAGTAGGATGCGTTAGCCAGTCTCCTGTGATTCTTGATTCAAAACATGCACATAGACTAAGAAGAAACATTTTGGAAAGAAAAGAATAAATCATGTCCAATATATTGGATGTCTAACTATTTCATAAAGCATAGAACCCAAGACGACACATAGTTTGATACTTATGAAGAACATGACACTATCAAGGTTTGTTCTGAATCATGTCAGGCATGTGTGACGTGTTCACAGGTAATTCTATCTTCATGATAGGATGCGATAAGAACCTCCCTATTTGTGTCCACTGGTCTGGAAGTAGTTTAGGGTTTCAACACGAAAACACGCAAAAATGTTGTAAGATCGAGTTTTGGCTTATAACTTGAGGTTCTAGGGGCTTTTAGACAAACTTTCAATATGACAATTGTTGGAAACTCGAAGTAGAAGGGCCCTATGCCTTTGGTTTGGATCAATTTGACCTAGGGTTGTGTAAATCACAAGTTCGGGGACAAGAACTCTAAAACTACGCGATGGTGGCAAAATGCTTACTGCTCATCATGAACTTTATAACAATTGGGGAAAATAGATGCAATAGAAAGTAGACTCAGAGAGCTATCATATGGTGTATGTGTTGGAAATCGACTTGGGGCATCACATGTGCAGCGGAAGTAAAAACAAAAATTGATTTCCATCCATGTACTTGATCGGGCTATAATGTACGGTGCATGTAAACATACATACAAATAAGGCATGAGACAATCTCACCTAGGGGAGATCGTATATCCCCTGAAGCGCAGAACTAGTCCTTGATTAAAGGAGCTCTCACGAGACTCACTCTAGCGGTATCCACACAGTGGATGATCAGGGATGACAATGACCCCTCCTTTACCAAAGGTGCCACTCCTCCACATCGTGCAATGCTACACAGCGGCCAACAGCAACAAGTAGCAGCAACAACAAGTGGGCTCGGCCCTCCTAGTTCTTCTCTTGCCTAGGGAGAGCACAGGAGGGAGAGATGGGAAGGGGGATGAAGAAGGTGGTTTCTCCTCTCAAGATCTATCCCATGAACTTCAAAGAGAACCCCTTCTATTTATAGAGAGCCTAAAGGACACCTCATCAGCGACACCTCATCATGTCATGATGACAAGAGACACCTCGCAGGGACACCTCATCCTATCATGATGACAAGAGGGACACCTCGTAGGGACACCTCTTCATGTAATCATGACAAGGGACACCTCACATGGACACCTCGTCATGTCATGATGACAAGAGGGACACCTCGCAGAGACATCTCGTCATGTAATCATGACAAGGGACACCTCATCATGTCATGATGACAAGGGACACCTCGCAGGGACACCTCCTCCTATCATGATGACAAGAGAGACACCTCGTAGGGACACCTCGTCATGTAATAATGACAAGGGACACCTCACAGGGACACCTCGTCATGTCATGAAGACAAGAGGGATACCTCATAGGAACACCTCACATTGTTATCATGGCTAATGATGAGATGTCCTCCTTCTAGAAGGGGTGAGGTGGCATGATCCTGGTATGCTCCCTTAATGGATCCTTGTCAAAGCTTATTAGGTCTTACCCAATAGGTCCATAATGGGTTAAATAAGGCTTATTGGATAACTTTTATCCAATCCTCTATTCATCGTGTTATCCACCTTATGTGTGTGACCCTCTAGGCCCAATATTGAGCTGGCCGTGAGTTGCACTCGTCAGAACTCCTTCTGACTTAGTGAATAATTATCTCCATAATAATTCACTCAACTCATCGATTATGAACATACTATGCCACTATGCCATAATCCCCAGACGATACGAGTGATCAAATCCATTGGACCTGTCTACCCACAGTTACTGTGTACCTGTAGTCCCTCATCCATCTATTATCCCAGAGACCGTATATTAGGCATGGTGTTGTCAGGCCTTTACCGAATCTGTTAAAGTCAAACTCTTATCGGATTCACCCGGAGAACTCCTTCTCTATAAATCTGATTGACCCTGGCCAAGGATTTGCCTGAGTAAGGCAATATGGGATATTCCTCTCACAATACCGAGAGTGGATGATCCTCTATTGACACATAATTGCCTTCGTAAGGTTGGCTACCATTCCCAATGACTGGCTATACTAGACTTGGAACATCCAGACCTATAAATCCAGTTTCAAAGAATGGAGTACTCAAACAAGACATTTTTGGTGTCTCAAGTCTAAGGACCAGTTACACAACTGAGACTATGGAATCTCTATCTGACAATCAGGTATCATTAACCATACAGCATTTTGAGAATGGATCATTCAGTGAACTCATTCTCCAATAAGCACCTGCACCATATCCCTAGTGTCTCCACACAAGCAGCTATGAGACCAGCTACTTCCATCACATGGACAGGTATATGGCACACCGGTCTTTCCGATCATCTCAATGTCCTTCTTGAGTAACCTATGACTAGGAATATTTAGGATCTGTGTTTAAAGAGAATCGGCCTCATTATCATGATCTCATCATGATCCAATTCCCATTGCACAGACACATGGACATCACAGTATACATACGCATGGAATATACAGTGAGAAAATACCATTATAATATTACCAAAAGAGATTGTACATAATTACAAGCGCCATCACTCACGTGAATTGGCTTGCAGGGCACCTATAACTAGTAGTATGGTATGTTTAGTTAGTGCCCGAGACCACCTCCCTTTGAGCATTCTAAAGACAAGACTTCTGCAGGACGGAGCAAACACAAGTTGGGGAAGAAGGCTGCTCCTTAGGGGCGATCTCCTCCTCCTTTGGTGGCCAAGCTCGCCTCTACATAACCACAACATGATTCTAACTCATCCTCAAGAGGTTTAAGATGGGTATTTATAGATCTAGGTTGTTTTGGAGTACTATTGTGACTAGTATTTTGGGGTTTGGGTTTGCGCTCATCCCTTCCCTATCTTGAGGATTCCCATCCATGTTTGAGTTGGAATGCCATTAGGAAATCTTCTCTTATAATGGGGCACGAATTTGGGCCAAATTAAGAGCCCATTATGGTGTAATTAGCTTTAATTAGCCCATTAATTAATGCCCATTTGGGTATTGCGAATTTCAGGTTAATATTCCCATTTGATTTTATTTTTTGGTCCAAGAGGTTTTTATTGGCCCAGATTTCTTGGTGAGTTGTTGGATATATATGTTTAGAGTCTAGCCATGATTTTTATTTAATTTTTTTGGAATAATTTTTGTACGTATGATAATAGTGTATTTGTCCAAGAATAATTATCGACTAATTAGTGTTAAAATCCTTATTAATATTTCTAGGGTGCTACACCCTCCCCCACTTAAAGGAATTTGGTCCCTAAATTCATAGATGTGACATGAATAGGAGGGGTAGTACAACTTACTTGCAAGTAACTCCAAAAATTTTTGTCATATTGACTCCTCCATTTTCCATGTCGCTTCTTGTTCTAGGCATTCACGCCATTGAACTTTAACCATAGGAATAGCTTTATTCCTAAGTTGACGTACCTCTTGTCCAAGTACTTCGAGCGGCATTTGTACATATGCCAAGTCCTTCTGCACAACCAAGTCGTCATGGTGGATAATGTGATAAGGGTTGTGGACATACCATTTTAGCATGGAATACATTGTGTACTCCCTCGAGTTGTGGCAGTAAAATAAGATGATATACCACTTCTCCAACTCACTCCAAGATTTCAAAAGGACCAATAAATCTAGGGCTGAGCTTGCCTTTAACACTAATCTTTGAATTCCACGGTTTGGATAAACCTTTAGGAATACGTGGTCTCCAACTTGAAACTCTAGGTCTCTTCTTCTTATGTCTGCATATGTCTTCTATATGTTCTATGCCGAGGCCATCCTTTCTTTAATGATCTTAACCTTCTCTGTGGTTTCCCGAACTAAGTCTGGACCCAATAGTTGCTTTTCTCCAACTTCACTCCAATAGATTGGTGATCTACAACTCTTTCCATAGAGCGCCTTTTGAATGCTAGCTTGATAGCTATTATTGTAGGCAAACTCTATTAATGATAGGTGTTCATGCCAGCTTCCACCAAAATCTATAATACAAGCCCTGAGCATATCTTCAATGATCTAGATTGTCCTCTCTGTCTGATCGTTGGTCTGGGGATGAAAACTAGTCCTAAAGTTCAATTTGGATCCCAAAGAATTACGCAGACCTTTCAAAAAATGGGATGTGAACCTTGAATCTCTATCAAACATGATAGACACTGGAACTCCATGTCATCCGATAATCTCCTTCACATATAAGGCTACTAAGATGCCTGCCATCCAGTTACTCTTTGTAACGACTCTCCTTATACTAGTACGGTTACACCAACCCACATCGGTATTATGAACGTCGCTACAGTGGGACATTTACCCAACAAATCGATAGACTAAATGTACACAATATAACACATAACAACGGAAAAAGAAAGAGTCAAATGTAATTTCTTATTCCATCATCCACATTCTATTCACAGTTCATATAGAGGAAAAGAAAACTAAACATTTAATAACTGAGAGATGAAAATAAATGCATTGTCCACATTGTCTGAATTGAATTACAAAATTTTCCTTTATTACATACTATGAAAATAAAAGGTACAATGCCGAAACTCCACAAGATCTCCTACTCCCGCTCCGAGTCACTTCTGACTATCTCCTCGGATGAAGTAGAAATCTCTGCACCTGTACGCCGAAGCAAGAGTGAGTCCAAAAGACTCAGCAAGTAGCATCCACTCACATTAAACATACATACGCCACATGGGTTATTCACATTTTCATATCGCACTAGTATCACATAAGCATGTACTTGAATAAACTTTTAAAGAAAACCTAAACATGATTTCTACAACTTACCACACATATTAAATGACTTGTAATAAAATTTCAACAATTTAAAACCTACCACATGCTTTCTACACATTCTTCTACATGCTAATCTAAGTCTCACTTACTCACAATTATAATCTAAGACAATAGTTAACTTGAACATGGAGTCTACACACATTACAAGAGATATTCCTGGCATGGATTCTATCATCATTTTCACATCTATACACATGAATAGCTTGTTGTTTGACATGGATATGACACGTTCATATAATAAATTATCATCTTTACATGCTATTCTATTGATTTATAATCTCATATGATCATTTACACAATTACACAATTTACACATTCACTTTTCACATAAACACAAGTTCACACTTTATTATATGCCATGACACATAGTCCAAACCACCTCTAGAAGGACACACACTTGTCACATCACACACATATCTATCATCTAGGCAACACAATGATAGATCTTAGTTACTGCGTAGAACCGGGAGAAGCACTCTCCACCCTAACCAGCGGTACTTGTCCGCCTCCAGGATTTAATCCCAATGCCCATGGAATATCACACACTATGAACCTTCCCATGGGGACTTTACCACAGTACAGTTCCTCAGCCCTCTAAGGTAGCAGTGTCAACCATTGGCACATTTACACATTTTCCAATTAAACACACACAATTCCACACCCTCTTAACACGTTATTTCTCATATTTACATTTATTCACATGGTTCAGGTTCCCTAACATGGCACTATTGTACAAGAACAAGATCAGTCACAACTAAGATTATCATGCTGTATTATTTAACTTAATCAATAATTGCAATAATTTTGCACTAATTTGGTCATTCTTCATAAAATAATAATCAGTGCCTACGGTTATCCAATTCACATGAGATTTTAACCACTAACTGTTTATGGTTCATACATCATGCATACCAAATTTCATATTTTTCTGGACTGTTCACAATTTACCGAGAATAAAACAATCATTTTACATGTTTATTCATAACTCAATTAATCATGGATTCACAATGTTACAGTCATATTTAACAATTTACAAACCTGTATCTAATAGTCATAGTATTGCAGAAAATTCTCAGAAAATTTTATATGTATCATATATTTATTGGAGATTTAAATCCACTAATCCATGCTTACTATTTTACGATTCAGAAAATTTTATAATTAACACAAAGCTCAAAATTTAGTCAAATTTAGTAGCATGATCTGACATATATCCACTTGCCACAGAATTCTCAAACATCACACATTAATATGGAATCACGCAAACGAGATTTTTATGGTCTAAACAATTAATACCAGCTTTTAGAAAATCTGATAAATATACCGTAAACCAAAATTTATCAAAATCATTTGACATGATCCACAAGAGATAATTTACATATAGTAATTTTTACCATATATCCTCATGCGCAAAATTTTGAAAAATAGTTCATATAGGTCAGACATGCACACTGTCGCAGTCTGGCGAACTTGACGGCATGCAGGTGGCCGTCTATCAGGTTAACGACAACAAATATTGCCGCCAACTCAAGATCTTAATGGCAAGGGACCATGCCGTTAAGTTCCTATCTGTGCAAAACACAGACTGCATGCCAGAACTTGGTGAAATTGGAGATCCAGGACTCGAATAAAAATCCATAAAATACCTAGGATCTACTAGACATATGTAGGAGTGATGTGAAAGGGTTACTTGCCTTTGATAAAATCCACAATCAACGAATTAAGCCGGAGAAGCCCTCCTCGGCCCGAGCCAAAGAGCCTTCAAAACTCCCTCGATTCGGGTTATGTGATGGTCTTTAGGGTCCACCGGGGTTGGGAAGATGCTCCTTGATGTCCAGCCTTCCTTCCAGCCGCAGTAGAGCACCGGATGAAGCCTCCAATCGCCGAATTTCATAGCTCAAAGATTGGGTTTTCGCACAGAGAACTAGGGTTTTGACTCAAGAGCCAAAAGGGTTAGATCTGGCCAGAGATGGGGTGTTTTATAGAGCTAGGGTTGGGTAAGGTTGGGTTACCGTTGGAGAACGGTTACCATAACAAGGGGCGAAGATTTCAGGGCGTTTCCGGGTATGAAGATGTAGCAGATCTGGCATTTGACGTCAATATCACAGGCCGCCAATTCTGAGTCGGCGTCCATCGATGTGGCCACTTACTTGGGATTGGCGTCCACACATTTGGACGTCTACTGGCTGCCAGATCTGGACTTAAAACTGCAGAAATTTTATGTACACCACACATGTATATATATATATATATATATATATATATATATATATATCTACAATGCACACATTAAAATAATACTTATTCATGCAATGTAAACAAGTAAGTACTATGCACAATAAAGTTTATACATCGATGGCATACATTTATACATACATAAGAAATCACCCAAAGATGAAAAATCAAGGGCCCTATACCCTCTCCCCCTTAAAGAAACTTCGTCCTCGAAGTTAGACTGACACTACTCAAACAACTGAGGATATTTCTTCCTCATTGCATCCTCAAGCTCCCAAGTAGCCACCTCTCGCGAGAAGTTGCGCCATAATACTTTCACCGACGCAATACTCTTGTTCCGAAGATGCTGAACCTTTCGGTCAAGAATAGCTACTGGTTGCTCCACATAAGAAAGATCTGGCTGGATCTCCACTGGCTCGTGGTTAATAACATGAGATGGATCTCTGACATACCTCCTGAGCATAGATACATGGAAAATGGGATGGACACTAGATAACGCTGGGGGTAAAGCTAGCTCATAAGCCACATTGCCCAATCGTCTGAGAATCTCATACGGGCCAATGAATCTTGGACTTAGCTTACTATGTCTGCCAAATCTAACTACACCACGAGTAGGCGAAATCTTCAAAAAGACATGTTCACCTACCTCGAACTCCAAATCTTTCCTCCTGTTGTCATCATTACTCTTCTGCCTATCCTGTGCCGCAACAAGCCTCTTCCTAATCAACCGGACCTTATCCGAAGTCTCCTGAACTAACTCCGGACCGATCAACTGCTTATCGCCTGTCTCCTCCCAACACAATGGAGATCTACAAGGCCTACCATACAACACCTCAAATGGAGCCATACCAATACTCGCATGAAAACTGTTGTTATATGCGAACTCCACAAGAGGTAAATGGCGCTCCCAATCATCCTTCCAATCTAGAACACACGCCCTCAACATATCCTCGAGCATCTGGATAGTCCTCTCGGACTGTCCATCTGTCTGGGGATGAAACTCCGAACTAAGCTTCAACTCCGAGCCTAACGCATCCTGAAGACCCTTCCACAGCCTCGAAGTAAATCTTGGATCTCGATCCAAAATGACCGATTTCGGCACAACATGCAATCTAATGATGCTACTAATATACAATCTAGCTAAACTCTCTACTGACTGCTTCTTCTTCATAGGCAAGAAATGCGCAGTCTTCGAGAATCTATCTACCACTACCCAAATCGAGTCATTACCCCGTCTGGATCGAGGCAAACCCGTAACAAAATCCATAGTGACAGCTTTCCACTTCCATATTGGGATCTCCATCTTCTGCATAAGCCCAGATGGTCGCTGCCGCTCTGCCTTCACTTGCTGGCACACTAGACATCTAGACACATACTCCGCTACATCCTTCTTCATGCTAGACCACCAAAAAGATCTCTTCAAATCCTGGTACATCTTAGTGTTACCTGGATGAATAGAGAATCTAGACCTATGAGCCTCTACTAATACATGCTCATGGACATCTAAAATGTCTGGAACACAAACACGGTGATGGAATCTAATCACACCATCCTCATCACGAGCAATGCCCGCCTTGCCCACTAACTCTTTGAGTCTAGGGTCGACTTTCTGTTGCTTGATCACCTCATCCAACACCGAAGACCTAATGGACAACTGAGCTACAAAAGCCTGGCACAATGATGACTCTAACTCAGTCATCACACACGCCGCATCCTCCAACATCTTCCAATCCTGCTGGAGTGATGACCTCTTCCTACTAAAGGCATCTGCTACAACGTTCGCCTTTCCAGGATGATACTGGAGGTCGATGTCATAGTCCTTCAGGAACTCAATCCATCTTCTCTGCCTAAGGTTTAATTCCTTTTGGGAGAAAAGATACTTTAGACTCTTGTGGTCAGTGAACACCTCAAATCTGACACCATAAAGATAGTGCCTCCAGATCTTCAATGCATGCACCACTGCCGCAAGCTCCAAATCATGAGTCGGATAGTTTCGCTCATGCTCCTTCAATTGACGAGAATCATACACTACTACCCTTCCTTGCTGCATCAATACACAACCAAGGCCAATCCGAGATGCATCCGTGTAGATGGCAAAACCCTCTACACCGCTCGACAAAACTAACACAGGAGCCGATGTGAGCTTAGTCTTCAATAATTGAAAACTACTCTCACACTCCTCAGACCACACAAACTTTACTCCCTTTCTGGTTAGCTGAGTCAATGGTGCGGCGATGGATGAAAATCCCTCAATGAATCGCTGATAATAACCCTCCAAACCAAGAAAACTCCTAATCTCCGAAGGAGTCTTGGGAATCTCCCAATCCATAATAGTCTGGACTTTTGTTTAATCCACTGCTACACCAGCACCGGAGATTACATGCCCAAGGAAATGACCCTCGCACAACAATAATCGCACTTTCTGAATTTTGCATACAACTTGTGCTCACGGAGAACCTCTAATACTACCCTCAAATGCTGAGGATGTGTGGCCTCATCCGGAGAGTAGACCAACACATCATCAATAAAAACTACGACGAAACTATCTAGGTATGGTCTAAACACCCTGTTTATGAGATCCATGAACGCTGCCGGGGCGTTGGTCAAACCAAAAGGAAGGACCAAAAACTCATAATGTCCATAACGGGTTCTAAAAGCCGTCTTGGACACATCCTCACTCCTAATCCTCAACTGATGATAACCAAACCGCAAATCAATCTTAGAAAAGATTGATGCATTTTGCAGCTGATCAAACAGATCATCAATCTGAGGTAAGGGATACCTGTTCTTCACCGTCACTTGGTTTAGCTTTCTATAATCGATGCATAACCTAAGTGACCCATCCTTCTTCTTCACGAATAAGACAGGTGCGCCCCAAGGGGAAACGCTAGGGCGAATGAATCCCTTATCTAACAAATCCTGCAACTGCTTCCTTAGCTCGGCTAATTCCGCAGGGGCCATCCGATAAGGTGCCTTTGAGATAGGAGATGTGCCGGGAAGCAACTCTAGAGTGAACTCTATCTCTCTAGCCGGTGGCAAACCAGATAAATCATCAGGAAAAACATTTGGAAACTCTCGCACCACATCAATCTCCACAAGAGTGGGTGACTCATTAGCCTTGGTTACTAATACCACGCTGGCAAGAAAAGCGTCACAACCCTTGCTCACCATTCTCATTGCCCTCATGGCTGAGATGACAAACTTCCCCTCTAAGTTCCTCAGCAAAGGATGAGAAAATTCATCCTCACCAGGAATGCGGAAAACAATCTTCTTTCCACGACAATCTACTAACGCATAGTGCTCTTCTAGCCAATCCAGACCAAGAATAGCATCGTAGTCCTTCATCTTTAGCAAGAAGAAACACCCTTCTAGGACTCTATCCTCAATGCACACAGGTAAATATGGAATACACTTCCTAGTCGATACCGTGCCTGCAGGTGTGTGCACAGATAGAGGAACCTCTAACTCCTCAAACTCTAGTCTTGACTCTAGGGCTAACTGTCACGTTCTAGCAAAACTACATTTACCGAATATGACAGATTTTATGCACAACGAGTAACACACGGTTTGTTCATACCAACTAAGTTTGCGGAATTATTACATGATAGTCCTCATTTTAGTCTGAATGAGGATCAAACAAAAGTAATTGTAACCTTATACATTCTCACTCCTAACTTCAAAGAAAACAAAAGATAGCTGCACAGCACTTCTGGATATAGGGTGGTCCTCTCAACACTCAAATTCCCCCTTAAGCAGTACCTCCATCTTGTTCACCTGAAAAATTGAATTGAAAGAGCTAACTAGCCCAGTAGCATTCAACTGTTCTAAAAGGATTCAGATAGATATATATTCAAAGTAGAACGAGTAATGATTGTTAACATGGTGTGTTCCAATAACGAAAACACAAGGTCATTCGATAACATGTGTTGAGCAAGCACAATGTTGGAAATAGAATCAATAATTCAGAATGATACTTGAATTCATAAATAGATACAATATCACGCACACAAGCATGACATGATGACCAATCAAGCACTAATTGATGCATGCCAACATCCACTACGTCCTTATCACCCCCGCGCGGCCACTGATGAATTCGGGTGCTCTCCCCAGGACTGAACCAGCCTTTATTTGCCAGGCATTTTTCTCGAATGAGTCCCAAGACTCACAAAGTGTCATCATCACACACTTATCCTTGTAATGAATCAAGGTATACAAGGATTCACTCATGAATCACACAAAGAGTTAAGGAGCTTTGTTCCTTCACTAGTTCAGAATTTACGAATCTCGCAAGAACAATTTGTTCGGAACTTTGAAGAAATTACTCATAATAGAATGAAAGGTTCACAACTGAGTTTAGTAGGTAAAACCATAATAAAAACCTCAATATATATATGTACTAATGGTTGGTACAATTGGGTAGGATTTGTATCAAGAAATAGAGTAGAACAAAGGCTGAACACATGCACTGTTGTCATTTGTCGACAGGCACAAGGAGCTGTCGACAGATCTGGCTTTCCAGACATCAGGACTTCAGTTCTGTGTGGATCTGTCGACAGCAAGAAATGGATCTGTCGACAGATCCCCACAGGTGAATAATTCAGACTTCTGGCTATGAGTTCTGTCGACAGCCAGGTGTTCGTCTGTCGACAGATCTTGCTCAAACTTTCAGAAATGATTCTAAATCAACTATAAATGATACTAACAAACCCCTCATATCCCCTAACATAATTAGGACTTAATCCAAATATAGTCTAAGCCTCAATTCTGCAATTATCATGACAAGAAAGGGAAGGATAAAACATGGACTATGGTTCACATAGTTGATCTTTCAAGAAGACAAACTGAAAGAAGAGTTCAAGGTAAATGGATTGGAAAGTTTTTCTATTAAACTCTCTTCTCTTTTTCACTAAACACTTGTCAAGTTCATAGACTTAAGACCTCCATGACCTTTCAATAAACCAATTTCACAACAAGGAAGAACCATCATGGTTCTGTCTACATTACACAAGAATATTGATAAAACTTCAGATTTTCGAATCAAGTGAAGGAAGGAATGAACAATCTATGAACTCTCATGGGTTAAAACTAACTAAAACATGATGGAGAATATAGTTCTATCATGAACACATTCTCAGAATTTACAGAGTAACAGACCCAATATAGATTCATTTTAAACATGGGAACCAAAGGTGGAAAGTCAGAGATTTAGGAATTGAATCCTACCTTTCTGAAGATAATAAGTTTCTCCTTGGTGAGAAGCTCCACGGAAATAGGAAGAACCAAAAGAAAAGCTTGCACAATGGACTTCAAATGCAATGAGAGATGCAACCCTTGGTAAACAAAGTTGTGACAATGCACAACAATCAGCTCAACTGCAAATTATCCACACAGGTTGTATAACAACACTCCAATAAAGCAACTCTAACCGCCATTGCAAGAGAATGGATGCAAGAGCTATGGTATAGGATGAACAGGTGAGAAAGTTAACTACGATGTTGTTGAGGTATATTTATAGCTTCAGAGATCTCCATGCACCCACACGTTGGTGGCTAACGTGGCATGGTAAGAGTTCTTTTACCCCAAGTTTAACACGTAGCCCATGCAAAGTTACCATGGCTACACGCATACAGTAGTCATCATAACTATTCCTAAGTGTGGTGGCTCCTTAAGGGCCTTCCACGTATCCCACCAAAAAATCCCAGAAATGGCTTACCGTAATTGCCCCAAAAATCAGCTGGTCCAATGATCATTAGGCAAACACATCTAAATGATGTCCATTTGAGTTCAAATTTCAACCATAACCTATTGTGATGGTTTTACAAATTTTAGTAATTTTAGTTTAATTTTTAGATTTTATTTTACATTAGGTGAAAAATCACCCGAAAAATAGTCGCGTCGACTGTACCTTGAAATCCGTACGTCGAAAAATTAAGATAATTGCATTTCTGACTTCTCCTCATTTTTCTGGAAATTATGGTGCCTTCGAATTTTTATTTCGTTGTCATTTTCCAGTGTCTCCCTGTGGGAGCGCGTACTTCAATGTACGTTACTGGGGTAACGTTTGTTACCACTAATTATACATAAATATTATTTTTTTCAATTTATGAATAATGCTTAAGTCTAATAACGTTATTACACATGGTTTTTCAATAAATAAAAATTCTGGGGTGTTACACTAACTACCTAGCAAAACGCTCAGAAATGAACGAGTGAGTAGCACCCGTATCAAATAGAACCCGAGCATGCACACCTAAGAACAAAAGTGTACCTTCGGTAACATGCTCCGCTTGCTCGGCATCCTCACGAGCTAACACGAACACCCGAGCTGGGGCTCGAGGTCTCCCTAGTCATCCTGTCATTGGCGCTGCTGCTACTACTGCTGCCGCTGGAGCCGCTCCACGCTGAACTCCCGGCTGAAGTCTAGGTAATCCTTGATCTTGTGCTCACTGCTCCCGCACTTCAGACACTTCCCCGCCATCTTCCAGAATTTCAAACCACCATGTGCCCTCCCGCAATGTGGACACTCCTTCTTGCCACTAGGGGAACGCTGAGAGGTACCTGACTGCTTCCCGATGCCACGGGACGCTGCGGTGACTAAAAAGCTGCCTTCTTTCTCTCCTGCCTCTGGAAAGGAGCTGCAGGCCTCTTTTGAGAAACCTTCTTCTCCTCCAAGTACTGCTCCATCTCTCCCGCCTGATGACACGATGCGCTAAGGGCCTCATCGAGAGTACAATGATCAAATGCCACCAACCTCGTCCTCAGTGATGGCCTCAGACCCATCACGAACTTCTTTGCCTTCCTGCGCTCATTAGCTACAATATGAGGGGCATACTTAGACAGCTCGGAAAACTTGGCCTCGTACTCTAGTACGGTCATGGAGCCCTGAGTCAACGAGAGGAACTTCTGCTCCATCTTGTCTTGGATGTGCTCCGGAACAAACTTGGCTCGGAAGAGCCTCACGAACTCATCCCAAGCAATCTCCACAGCACCATCCTCGAACCGAGTACGTAGTATCGAGGACCATCACACGTCAGCTCGCTCCTGCCAAAACCACCCATAAGGAACAACCCAATATAATATATTCTTAAAGAAATAACCACCGAATTAATTTACACATACCTGTAGCATATAGGTGGCTAAAGTGACCTTGTCATCCTCGACGCACCTAATAGCCTGGAAGATCTTCTCGATCTCCCTCATCCAGCTCTCAGCAAGTAACGGATCGCTCTCCCCCTTAAAAGAGGGTGGCGACATCCTCTTGAACCGTTCCATGATGGAGGGTCCACCATGGTCTTGAGCCTGGGGAACTGGCACTTGAGCCTGCCACAGCAAACATCATAAGCAACACATATAGCATAGCAACATAGTAAGCATATCATCAAGTAAAATAGACTACTCTGTCTATCATACTAACCAAAGCCTACTGAGCCTCCAGCTGAGCCTGGAGTGTAGCCTGGGTGTGGGCTTGCATCTGCATGGCCTGCACTAAACCCTGCATGAACACTCCATAGTCTACTGGTGGCCGTGGAGGAAGCACAGGACCCTGGGGTGCTGGGGCCTGCTGCTCACCCTGATCCTCACGCCGAGGCTCATCTCTCCTCTACTCACCCTCACGAGCAGGAACACCACGTCTACCACGTGAAACCATACCCTGCAAAATGATTTAATTCATCCTTTAGTTCTACGCTATCAAATTCCTAACTATTTACCTAGCTATGTGGACAATCTACACAGACTTAGCAAATAATGAAGATGATGGTATATGCATATTTATGTACCATTTCAGCCTGAGTCTCTGATACCAATCTTTGTAACGACCCTCCTTATACCGGTACGGTTACACCAACCCACATCGGTATAATGAACGTCGTCACAGTGGGACATTTACCCAACAAAATCGATAGACTGAAATGTACACAAATATAACACATAATAGCGGAAAAGAAAGAGTCAAATGTAATTTCTTATTCCATCATCCACATTCTATTCACAGTCCATATAGAGGAAAAGAAAACTAAACATTTAATAACTGAGAGATGAAAATAAATACATTGTCCACATTGTCTGGATTGAATTACAAAATTTCCTTTATTACATACTATGAAAATTAAAGGTACAATGCCGAAACTCCACAAGATCTCCTACTCCCGCTCCGAGTCACTTCTGACTATCTCCTCAGATGAAGTAGAAATCTCTGCACCTGTACGCCGAAGCAAGAGTGAGTCCAAAAGACTCAGCAAGTAGCATCCACTCACATTAAACATACATACGCCACATGGATTATTCACATTTTCATGTCGCACGAGTATCACATAAGCATGTACTTGAATAAACTTTTAAAGAAAACCTAAACATGATTTCTACAACTTACCACACATATTAAATGACTTGTAACAAAATTTCAACAATTTAAAACCTACACATGCTTTCTACACACATTCTTCTACATGCTAATCTAAGTCTCACTTACTCACAATTTTAATCTAAGACAATAGTTAACTTGAACATGGAGTCTACACACATTACAAGAGATATTCCTGGCATGGATTCTATCATCATTTTCACATCTATACACATGAATAGCTTGCTGTTTGACATGGATATGACATGTTCATATAATGAATTATCATCTTTACATGCTATTCTATTGATTTATAATCTCATATGATCATTTACACAATTTACACTTTCACTTTTCACATAAACACAGTTCACACTTTATTATATGCCATGACACATAGTCCAAACCACCTCTAGAAGGACACACACTTGTCACATCACACACATATCTATCATCTAGGCAACACAATGATAGATCTTAGTTACTGCGCAGAACCGGGAGAAGCACTCTCCACCCTAACCAACGGTACTTGTCCGCCTCCAGGATTTAATCCCAATACCCATGGAATATCACACACTATGAACCTTCTCGTGGGGGATTTACCACAGTAAAGTTCCTCAGCCCTCTAAGGTAGCAGTGTCAACCATTGGCACATTTACACATTTTCCAATTAAACACACACAATTCCACACCCTCTTAACACGTTATTTCTCATATTTACATTTATGCACATGGTTCAGGTTCCCTAACATGGCACTATTGTTACAAGAACTAGATCAGTCACAACTAAGATTAATCATGCTGTAATTATTTAACTTAATCAATAATTGCAATAATTTTGCACTAATTTGGTCATTCTTCATAAAATAACAAATCAGTGCCTACGATTATCCAATTCACATGAGAATTTAACCACTGACTGTTTATGGTTCATACATCATGCATACCAAATTTCATATTTTTCCGAACTGTTCACAATTTACCGAGAATAAAACAATCATTTTACATGTTTATTCATAACTCAATTAATCATGGATTCACAATGTTACAGTCATATTTAACAGTTTACAAACCTGTATCTAATAGTCATAGTATTGCAGAAAATTATCAGGAAATTTTATATGTATCATATAATTTATTGGAGATTTAAATCCACTAATCCATGCTTACTGTTTTACGATTCAGAAAATTCTATAATTAACACAGAGCTCAAAATTTAGTCAAATTTATATAGCATGATGTGACACATATCCACTTGCCACAGAAATTCTCAAACATCACACATTAATATGGAATCATGCAAACAGAGATTTTTATGGTCTAAACAGATTTAATACAAGCTTTCAGAAAATCTGATAAATAATACCGTAAACCAAAATTTATCAAAATCATCTGACATGATCCACAAGATATAATTTACATTTAGTAAATTTTACCATATATCCTCAGGCGCAAAATTTTGAAAAATAGTTCATATAGGTCAGACATGCACACTGTCGTAGTCTGGCGAACTTGACGGCATGCAGGTGGCCGTCTATCAGGTTAACGACAATAAATAGTGCCGCCAACTCAAGATCTTAACGGCAAGAGACCATGTCGTTAAGTTCCTGTCTGTGCAAAACACAGACTGCACGCCAGAACTTGGTGAAATTGGGGATCCAGAACTCGAATAAAAATCCATAAAATATCTAGGACCTACTAGACATATGTAGGAATGATGTGAAAGGGTTACTTGCCTTTGATAAAATCCACAATCAACGAATTAATACAGAGAAGCCCTCCTCGGCCCGAGCCAAAGAGCCTTCAAAACTCCCTCGATCCGGGTTCTGTGATGGTCTTTAGGGTCCACCGGGGTTGGGAAGATACTCCTTGATGTCCAGCCTTCCTACCAGTCACAGTAGAGCACTGGTTGAAGCCTCTATTCGCCGAATTACATAGCTCCAAGATTGGGTTTTCGCACAGAGAACTAGGGTTTTGACTCAAGAGCCAAAAGGGTTAGATCTGGTCGGAGATGGGGTGTTTTATAGAGCTAGGGTCGGAGACGTAATTGGGTAAGGTTGGGTTACCGTTGGAGAACGGTTACCATAACAAGGGGCGAAGATTTCGGGGCATTTCCGGTATGAAGACGCAACAGATCTGGCACATTGACGTCAACATCACAGGCCGCCAATTCTGTGTCGGCGTCCATCGATGTGGCCACTTACTTGGGATTGGCGTCCACACATTTTGACATCTACTGGCCGCCAGATCTGAACTTAAAACTACAGAAATTTTATGTACACCGCACATGAATATATATATATATATAATATATATATATATCTACAATGCACACATTAAAATAATACTTATTCATGCAATGTAAACAAGTAAGTACTATGCACAATAAAGTTTATACATCGATGGCATACATTTATACATACATAAGAAATCACCCAAAGATGAAAAATCAAGGGCCTTACACCCTCTCCCCCTTAAAGAAACTTTGTCCTCGAAGTTAGACTGACACTACTCAAACAACTGAGGATATTTCTTCCTCATTGCATCCTCAAGCTCCCAAGTATCCTCCTCTCGCGAGAAGTTGCGCCATAATACTTTCACCGATGCAATACTCTTGTTCCGAAGGTGCTGAACCTTCCGGTCAAGAATAGCTACTGGTTGCTCCACATAAGAAAGATCTGGCTGGATCTCCACTGGCTCGTGGTTAATAACATGAGATGGATCTATGACATACCTCCTGAGCATAGATACGTGGAAAACGAGATGGACACTAGCTAACACTGGGGGTAAAGCTAGCTCATAAGCCACATTGCCCAATCATCTGAGAATCTCATACGGGCCAATGAATCTTGGACTTAGCTTACTATGTCTGTCAAATCTAACTACACCACGAGTAGGCGAAATCTTCAAAAAGACATGTTCACCTACCTCGAACTCCAAATCCTTCCTCTTGTTGTCGGCATAACTCTTCTGCCTATCCTGCGCCGCAACAAGCCTCTTCCTAATCAACTGGACCTTATCCGAAGTCTCCTGAACTAACTCCGGACCAATCAGCTGCCTATCACCTGTCTCCTCCCAACACAAAGGAGATCTACAAAGCCTACCATACAATGCCTCAAATGGAGCCATACCAATACTCGCATGAAAACTGTTGTTATATGCGAACTCCACAAGAGGTAAATGGCGCTCCCAATCATCCTTCCAATCTAGAACACACGCCCTCAACATATCCTCGAGCATCTGGATAGTCCTCTCGGACTGTCCATCTGTCTAGGGATGAAACGCCGAACTAAGCTTCAACTCCGAACCTAATGCATCCTGAAGACCCTTCCACAGCCTCGAAGTAAATCTCGGATCTCGATCCGAAATGACCAATTTCGGCACGCCATGCAATCTAATGATTCTACTAATATACAATCTAGCTAAACTCTCTACTGACTTCTTCTTCTTCATGGGCAAGAAATGCACAGCCTTCGAGAATCTATCTACCACTACCCAAATCGAGTCATTACCCCATCTGGATCGAGGCAAACCCGTAACAAAATCCATAGTGACATCTTCCCACTTCCATATTGGGATCTCCATCTTTTGCATAAGCCCAGATGGTCGTTGTCACTCTGCCTTCACTTGCTGGCACACTAGAGATCTAGACACATACTCCGCTACATCCTTCTTCATGCCAGACCACCAAAAAGATCTCTTCAAATATGGGTACATCTTAGTGTTACCCAGATGAATAGAGAATCTAGACCTATGAACCTCTGCTAATACATGCTCATGGACATCTAAAATGTCTGGAACACAAACACGGTGACAGAATCTAATCACACCATCCTCATCACGAGCAATGCTCGCCTTGCCCACTAACTCTTTGAGTCTAGGGTCGGCTTTCTATTGCTCGATCACCTCATCCAACACCGAAGACCTAATGGACAACTGAGCTACAAAAGCCTATCACAATGATGACTCTAACTCAGTCATCGCACACGCTGCATCCTCCAACATCTTCCAATCCTGCTGGAGCGATGACCTCTTCCTACTAAGGGCATCTACTACAACGTTCGCCTTTCCAGGATGATACTGGAGATCGATGTCATAGTCCTTCAGGAACTCAATCCATCTTCTCTGCCTAAGGTTTAATTCCTTTTGGGAGAAAAGATACTTTAGACTCTTGTGGTCAGTGAACACCTCAAATCTGACACCATAAAGATAGTGCCTCCAGATCTTCAGTGCATGCACCACTGCCGCAAGCTCCAAATCATTAGTCGGATAGTTTCGCTCATGCTCCTTCAATTAACAAGAAGCATACGCTACTACCCTTCCTTGTTGCATCAATACACAACCAAGGCCAATCTGAGATGCATCCGTGTAAATGGCAAAACCCTCTACACCGCTCGGAAAAACTAACACAGGAGCCTATGTGAGCTTAGTCTTCAATAATTGAAAACTACTCTCACACTCCTCATACCAGAAAAACTTTACTCCCTTCCTGGTTAGTTGAGTCAATGGTGCGGCGATGGATGAAAATCCCTCAATGAATTGCCGATAATAACCCGTCAAACAAAGAAAACTCCCAATCTTTGAGGGAGTCTTGGGAATCTCCCAATCCATAATAGCATGGACTTTTGCTGGATCCACTGCTACACCAGCACCGGAGATTACATGCCCAAGGAAATGAACCTCGCGCAACCAAAAATCGCACTTGCTAAATTTTGCATACAACTTGTGCTCACGGAGAACCTCTAATACTACCCTCAAATGCTGACGATGTGTGGCCACATCCGGAGAGTAGACCAACACGTCATCAATAAAAACTACGACGAAACTATCTAGGTATGGTCTAAACACCATGTTCATGAGATCCATGAACGCTGCCGGGGCGTTGGTCAAACCAAAAGGAAGGACCAAAAACTCATAATGTCCATAACGGGTTCTAAAAGCCGTCTTGGACACATCCTCACTCCTAATCCTCAACTGATGATAACCAGACCGCAAATCAATCTTAGAAAAGATTGATGCATTTTGTAACTGATCAAACAGATCATCAATCCGAGGTAAGGGATACCTGTTCTTCACCGTCACTTGGTTTAGCTTTCTATAATCAATGCATAACCTAAGTGACCCATCCTTCTTCTTCACGAATAAGATGGTGCGCCCCAAGGGGAAACGCTAGGGCGAATGAATCCCTTATCTAACAAATTCTGCAACTACTTCCTTAGCTCGGCTAATTCCGCAGGAGCCATCCGATAAGGTGCCTTTGAGATAGGAGAGGTGCCGGGTAGCAACTCTAGAGTGAACTCTATCTCTTTAGCCGGTGGCAAACCAGATAAATCATCAGGAAAAACATCTGGAAACTCTCGCACCACATCAATCTCCACAATAGTGGGTGACTCATCAGCCTTGGTTACTAATACCACGCTGGCAAGAAAAGCGTCACAACCCTTGCTCACCATTCTCATTGCCCTCATGGCTGAGATGACAAACTTCCTCGCTAAGTTCCTCAGCAAAGGATGAGAAAAATCATCCTCACCAGGAATGCGGAAAACAATCTTCTTTCCACGATAATCTACTAACGCATAGTGCTCTTCTAGCCAATCCAGACCAAGAATAGCATCGTAGTCCTTCATCTTTAGCAAGAAGAAACACCCTTCTAGGACTCTATCTTCAATGCACACCGGTAAAGACGGAATAAACTTCCTAGTCGATACCGTGCCTGCGGGTGTGTGCACAGATAGAGGAACCTCTAACTCCTCAGACTCTAGTCCTGACTCTAGGGCTAACTGCCTAGCAAAATGCTCAGAAATGAACGAGTGAGTAGCACCCGTGTGACGGAACGCCTCGTCCATGTCCGTTAAACCGGTAACGTACTTGATCCGAGTCCGCCTCCCGCGAACGGGCCGAAGCCTCGCAAGGGATACCAAACCACAGTCCTTGTAAACACAAAGGAACACACCATTTTATATACATATTTCACAAGTTTACATAGCCATATTTCCACAAAACTAAAAGAAAGTACAAGAGACTGGGGCATACCTCGAGGTACAACTGAAGAAAGTAAACAACTAACTACACTACTACTGCTGGACTGCTGCTACTACAACTACACTACTGAGACTAAACTGCTGGAGGTACTGACCCTGCACCGCTACGACGCGGCTCTGAACTGGACGACGGTCGAGAAACGTCCTCCTCGCTCACACCTGTGGGGGTAGGGGTGAGCCTCGCTAGTCACTGGCTCAGTAGGGAACTCCCCCAACACCGAGCAAACCCAACACAGGTACGAAAGCAGTAAACAGTACCAACAATTTATAGAACAGTTAAGCAGGATATGAAAGCTGTAAAAGTACTCACCGTCTGCCGACTACAAAAAAAAACAACTATAATAATTAAACGGCAAACCAGTACAAGTGTATGAGCTAAAGTAGAGACCGCCAAACACGAGCCACGTGAACTGGTTCGCAACACCAGAAACTGACTCGGACAAGCTAACACAGGTCTACCTCTCAGTCTCGCAGCCACGGATGAAAGGTTCAGCTGCCGCTCCACGTGAAAAGGTCAAGCAACTGTGGAGACCAACTAAACACCACCACTTGCGGACCACACGGTCGCAGGCCCATGCCTGACACCTCTGGAGACCCTGGCCTGAGCCTTCTAGAGTGAGGCACTGGAGAAGGACTAGCTGGGGACCAGTGCCGACTACTGGTGTCCGTACCCCCAACTACGAGCGCGCCACAAGTGACTAAAAACAAACACTAGAGTCACTGTCCCACTGTCGTCTTTCCCTCAGCCGGACGTACAACTCAAACACAGAAGTGAGGGTGTCTAGGTCAGACGACACAGACCTCGACGGTACAACACAAGTACTGGGACAAAGCCCCGAGCTAACAGCCTGGCTCACAGAGAACCTGGGGCACCCAACTGGAGAGGTAACCACGGTAGGCGTCGTACTGCTTGCCACATACACAAAACCACGTGCACGTCACACAAACCACGTGAAGACTCACGTAAACTGCGTGCACTAGTAGTCCACTACACGTGAACACTACGTAAACACGTAAAGAACCAGCCAACTGCGTACCCAGTACGCTAGCCTCAGAAACCACGAGCACTAGGTGCACCACAATTATCATTGCACCACTCGATATCATTAAATATCTAATATAACAACATTTTCATTAAAACATGCTGGCGGCAACATCGACTGCCGTCAATGGGATGTAAACGGCAAGGTATCTGGCCGTTAATCTCCCAGCTGAAGAACCTGGCGTCAATCGATGTTGACGCCAAGATCTTCGGCCATCAACTTCACAGAAACCCTGGGCTGATACCTCAGGTATTCCCAGCCCTAAAACCAATAGAAAAACATGAGGGATCACTTCCTCTAACATGCATGAATCCTAATTAACTCAAAACAACATGTTTCCATTGTTAAATTGATCAAACCACCCATCAATCCCGCACGAAGTACCGTTACCCCAAAAACACAATTAACATGCGAATTCATGCGTTCCAGATGCATTATCACAATCTATAAGGACTAAAGGGATCATTCCCTACCTCAATACATGCTTAAACCTCCTAAATTCTCTTGCTTCGCACCAAACCCTCCGCGAGCTCCTACGGCGATTACACCTTGCTCTGGCGTTTCCTTAGCCGATTCGTCACCACCTCACGTTCCACGATCCTCCAATTAACCTTTTACAACTGTTGGAAGTAGTGGGGAAGCAAGGGGCATGAAAACAGGGCAAGGAAGAGGGAGAATGAGCTGAGGAAACTGTCCTCGGGTAGACCTATATTCTGCAGGTCGCACAGGTTGGCGTCAACCCTAATGTCGTTTAGGGAACCGTCACAGTAGACGTCCACAGAGCTTGCCGTTAAGTTCTCAAGTTGACGTCCCCTTTGATGGACGTTAAACCAGTCAACGACCACACCTTGGCCGTCAACTCCTAATCAACTGCAGCAGGTCCTATCTTGTTTCAAGACCAAACCTGCACCAAACCTGCACCACACCACACGTCCAAACCACACTGGCCTCACAATGGCCATCACAACCATCACACACATGATCCATAAGGATCTGAAAAGCACGCGACGTTACAACCCGTATCAAATAGAACCCGAGCATGCACACCTAAGAACAAAACCGTACCTTCGGTAACATGCTTTGCCTGCTCAGCGTCCTCACGAGCTAACGCAAACACCCGAGCTGGGGCTCGAGGTCTCCCTGGTCGTCCTGTCGTTGGTGCTGCTGCTACTACTGCTGCCACTGGAGCAACTCCACGCTGAACTCCCTGCTGAAGTATGGGGCAATCCTTGATCTTGTGCTCACTGCTCAAGCACTTCAGACACTTCCCCACCATCTTCCAGCATTCCGAACCACCATGTGCCCTCCTGCAATAAGGACACTCCTTCTTGCCACTAGGGGAACGCTGAGAAGGTACCTGACTGCTTCCCAATGCCACGGGACGCTGCGGTGACTGAAAAGCCGCCTTCTTTTTCTCCTGCCTCTGGAAAGGAGCTGCAGGCCTCTTCTGAGAAACCTTCTTCTCCTCCAAGTACTGCTCCATCTCTCCCTCCTGACGACACGATGCGCTAAGGGCCTCATCGAGAGTACAATGATCAAATGCCACCAACCTCGTCCTCAGTGATGGCCTCAGACCCATCACGAACTTCTTCACCTTCCTGCACTCATTAGCTACAATATGAGGGGCATACTTAGATAGCTCGGAAAAGCTGGCCTCGTACTCCAGTACGGTCATGGAGCCCTAAATCAACGAGAGGAACTCCTGCTCCATCTTGTCTTGGATGTGCTCCGGAACAAACTTGGCTCGGAAGAGCCTCCCGAACTCGTCCCAAGCAATCTCCACAGCACCATCCTCGAACCGAGTATGTAGTATCGAGGACCACCACACGTCGGCTCGCTCCTGCCAAAACCACCCATAAGGAACAACCCAATATAATATATACTTAAAGAAATTACCACCGAATTAATTTACACATACCTGTAGCATATAGGTGGCTAAAGTGACCTTGTCATCCTCAGCGCACCTAATAGCCCGGAAGATCTTCTCGATCTCCCTCATCCAGCTCTCAGCAAGTAACGGATCGCTCTCCCCCTTAAAAGAGGGTGGCGACATCCTCTTGAACCGTTCCATGATGGAGGGTCCACCATGGTCTTGAGCCTGGGGAACTGGCACTTGAGCCTGCCACAACAAACATCATAAGAAACACATATAGCATAGCAACATAGTAAACATATCATCAAGTAAAATAGACTACTCTGTCTATCATTCTAACCTGAGCCTGTTGAGCCTGGAGTGCAGCCTGGGTGTGGGCCTACGTCAGCATGGCCTGCACTAAACCCTGCATGAACACTCCATAGTCTACTGGTGGCCGTGGAGGAAGCACAGGACCCTGGGGTGCTGGGGCCTGCTGCTCACCCTGATCCTCACGCCGAGGCTCATCTCTCCTCTCCTCACCCTCACGAGCAGGAACACCATGTCTACCACGTGAAGCCATACCCTGCAAAATGATTTAATTCATCCTTTAGTTCTACGCTATCAAATTCCTAACTATTTACCTAGCTATGTGGACAATCTACACAGACTTAGCATATATTGAAGATGATGGTATATGCATATTTATGTATCATTCCAGCCTGAGTCTCTGATACCAATCTCTGTAACGACCCTCCTTATACCGGTACGGTTACACCAACCCACATCGGTATAATGAGCATCGCTACAGTGGGACATTTACCCAACAAAATCGATAGACTGAAATGTACACAAATATAACACATAACAGCAGAAAAGAAAGAGTCAAATGTAATTTCTTATTCCATCATCCACATTCTATTCACAGTCCATATAGAAGAAAAGAAAACTAAACATTTAATAACTGAGAGATGAAAATAAATACATTGTCCACATTGTCTGAATTGAATTACAAAATTTTCCTTTATTACATACTATGAAAATAAAAGGTACAATGCCGAAACTCCACAAGATCTCCTACTCCCGCTCCGAGTCACTTCTGACTATCTCCTCGGATGAACTAGAAATCTCTGCATCTCTACGCCGAAGCAAGACTGAGTCCAAAAGACTCAGCAAGTAGCATCTACTCACATTAAACATACATACGCCACATGGATTATTCACAATTTCATATCGCACGAGTATCACATAAGCATGTACTAGAATAAACTTTTAAAGAAAACCTAAACATGATTTCTACAACTTACCACACATATTAAATGACTTGTAATAAAATTTCAACAATTTAAAACCTACCACATGCTTTCTACACATTCTTCTACATGCCAATCTAAGTCTCACTTACAATTATAATCTAAGACAATAGTTAACTTGAACATGGAGTCTACACACATTACAAGAGATATTCCTGGCATGGATTCTATCATCATTTTCACATCTATGCACATGAATAGCTTGTTGTTTGACATGGATATGACACGTTCATATAATGAATTATCATCTTTACATGTTATTCTATTGATTTATAATCTCATATGATCATTTACACAATTACACATTTACACTTTCACTTTTCACATAAACACAAGTTCACACTTTATTATATGTCCATGACACATAGTCCAAACCACCTCTAGAAGGACACACACTTGTCACATCACACACATATCTATCATCTAGGCAACACATGATAGATCTTAGTTACTGCGTAGAACCGGGAGAAGCACTCTCCACCCTAACCAGCGGTACTTGTCCGCCTCCAGGATTTAATCCCAATGCCCATGGAATATCACACACTATGAACCTTCCTGTGGGGACTTTACCACAGTACAGTTCCTTAGCCCTCTAAGGTACCAGTGTCAACCATTGGCACATTTACACATTTTCCAATTAAACACACACAATTCCACACCCTCTTAACACGTTATTTATCATATTTACATTTATGCACATGGTTCAGGTTCCCTAACATGGCACTATGTTACAGAACTAGATCAGTCACAACTAAGATAATCATGCTGTAATTATTTAACTTAATCAATAATTGCAATAATTTTGCACTAATTTGTCATTCTTCATAAAATAACAATCAGTGCTACGTTATCCAATTCACATGAGATTTTAACCACTGACTATTTATGTCTCATACATCATGCATAAAAATTTCATATTTTTCCGGACTGTGCAGAATTTACCGAGAATAAAACAATCATTTTACATGTTTATTCATAACTCAATTAATCATGGATTCACAATGTTACAATCATATTTAACAGTTTACAAACCTGTATCTAACAGTCATAGTATTGCAGAAAATTCTTAGGAAATTTTATATGTATCATATAATTTATTGGAGATTTAAATCCACTAATCCATGCTTACTGTTTTACGATTCAGAAAATTCTATAATTAACACAGAGCTCAAAATTTAGTCAAATTTATATAGCATGATCTGACATATATCCACTTGCCACAGAAATTCTCAAACAACACACATTAACATGGAATCACGCAAACATAGATTTTTATGGTCTAAACAGATTTAATACCAGCTTTTCAAAATCTGATAATATACCGTAAACCAAAATTTATCAAAATCATCTGACATGATCCACAAGAGATAATTTACATATAGTAATTTTTACCGTATATCCTCAAGCGCACAATTTTAAAAAATAGTTCATATAGGTCAGACATATACACTGTCACAGTCTGGCGAACTTGACGGCATGCAGGTGGCCGTCTATCAGGTTAACGACAACAAATAGTGCCGTCAACTCAAGATCTTAACGGCAAGAGACCATGCCGTTAAGTTCCTGTCTGTGCAAAACACAGACTGCACGCCAGAACTTGGTGAAATTGGGGATCCAGAACTAGACATATGTAGGAGTGATGTGAAAGGGTTACTTGCCTTTGATAAAATCCACAATCAACGAATTAAGTCGGAGAAGCCCTCCTCGGCCCGAGCCAAAGAGCCTTCAAAACTCCCTCGATCTGGGTTATATGATGGTCTTTAGGGTCCACCGGGGTTGGGAAGATGCTCCTTGATGTCCACCCTTCCTTCCAGTCGCAGTAGAGCACCAGATGAAGCCTCCAATCGCCGAATTTCATAGCTCAAAGATTGGGTTTTCGCACAGAGAACTATGGTTTTGACTCAAGAGCCAAAAGGGTAAGATCTGGCCGGAGATGGGCTGTTTTATAGAGCTAGGGTCGGAGACGTAATTGGGTAAGGTTGGGTTACCGTTGGAGAACGGTTACCATAACAAGGGGTAAGATTTCGGGGCGTTTCCGGATCTGAAGACGCAGCAGATCTGGCATATTGACGTCAACATCACAGGCCGCCAATTCTGAGTCGGCGTCCATCGATGTGGCCGCTTACTTGGATTGGCGTCCACACTTTTTGATGTCTACTGGCCGCCAGATCTGAACTGAAAACTACAGAAATTTTATGTACACACCACACATGTATATATATATATATATTATATAATATATATATAATGCACACAATAAAATAATACTTATTCATGCAATGTAAACAAGTAAGTACTATGCACAATAAAGTTTATGCATCAATGGCATACATTTATACATACATAAGAAATCACCCAAAGATGAAAAATCAAGGGCCTTACACTCTTAATTGGCAAGAAGTGAGCGGACTTGGTTAAACGATCAACAATCACCCACATTCCATCAAAGCCACTTCTTGTTTTGGGCTATCCAAAGATAAAATCCATATATATATCTTCTCACTTCTAGGCTGGAATTTCTTGGTTTGAGTTTACTTGCGGGTAGCATATGCTCCACCTTAACTTGTTGGAAAGTCAAGCATCAAGTGACATATTGAGCCACTTCCCTCTTCATATTAGGCCACCAGAAACATATCAATTGAAGTATATAATTGTTTTTTTTCTAAATACATAAAGATGTTATCTGTGCAAGACATCATGTGACTGACATGTGTCTTATTTAAAGTGCTTGGGGTACACAAATCCCTAGGTATGAAGTTGGGTGAGACAACTATAAATAGGACCCTTAACTCATATCAAAAAGAGAGAGTATTCCAAGAAGGAGGTGTTGGTGGCAAGAGCTAAGAAGGAGACAGCCCTCTGCTTCAAGCGAAGAAGAATAGAGCAAAAGACTAGAGCATTTTCTTCAGCCTGGGAAGAATCATCTGATCAAGTGTGAATGGAAGCTATAGTGCCTCATTCCCAGACTAAGGAGATCCAACCTTGTGTTTTCCGAATTCCACTTCTCTGAATCTCTAATTATTCACATTGTTATTCGTACTCAATTTGTGTGTGTGAAAAAATAGGTCTATTAGTTTGTACTGATCAGATCCTTGTGTGTGTATTGTACTTCGTTCTTCCTTATAGTGAAGGGATTTTGTGTGTGTGTGTGATGGTGGATGTAAGATCACTGTGAAGTTATCTAAACCACCTTACATTCTTAAGTACTGTGGTTTGATGTTCGCATTCTATAAATGTATGCTAGGAACGCTACTGTACTTGAATTGTGTGGTTAACTAATCCCTTTTCTGATTGGAAATATGCCACACACACTTTCTAGTTTCTGTTTGAAGTCAGTGTCTAGATCAATTTCAGATCTGATTAATCTATCAGTGATTACTTCAGATCTATATGTGTTCTTTACTTCGTATGTCCTTGTGAAAATAAACCTCTAGTTATATAATTTTCTTTAAGTGTGAATCTATCCCCCCCCCCTTCTAGATTCACAATCATAGCTTAAATTTCGCAATTCTACATTTGGTATACTCCTCTTTAGAAATATTATCTTCATTACATCTTGGAGAGGAAATTTCAGATTAATGAGACCTTTACAATTAATCATGACTTGAAAACTGCAAAAGGTCTAAAGTAATAATTCTGGTGGTTTAATCATAATAATTATTGCTTAAATGAGAAATGTTTTTTTCTAGAAAGCACCAAACATGCTTAATCTTTTTCTCAAATCCACTCTGAAAAAGTGTATCTTTTTGAAGCTCACTCAAGTCTTGAAACCTTTGAAAGTAAGGATATCTTCTTGTAAGTATCTTTAGTGAGTATTGTTTTCAAACATTTGTGGAGACCTGATACATACAGAGAAAAGTTACATGCTTTAATAAAAAAATGAAGATAACGGTAGAACAATGATGATAATAACTGAGTAACTGGATCTAAATCACCTAAGTACTTATTTACTTCGTGTCAAAAAGCTTACATTATCTCTGTCTTTGATGATGCAGTGGTGAACACATTAAGTAACCAGGGCATTGACATCTGGTAAATGTATGCCTTCGTGTAAAAAATTGTGAATTGCACCTAAGCATTCTTTATCTTCAAAATAAAAATGTGAAGCCTCTACATGAATCAAGATTCTTCATAAGTGTTTCTCTTCAATGCTACTTCAACATACCTTCTTAAAGAATCACTTGAAATTAAGGAAACTAGAGATAAGGTGAAATTCAGAGAATTCCATTTTAAGCTTGTATGATGACTTCTATCTTTAACATTACTTTTTAGCAAGCTTATTAAATTTAAACCACTAAGAAACAATAACAAGATCTAAGCATATTTTCTATTCATGAATACTTGCAATGGAATCCAAATCCTTTTTCATCTCAAACATGTATTCTAGATCAATGATTTCCATTCTTCCATAACTGTTATTTGAAAGTCATCAAATCCAATGTTCTCTATTCAACACTTGCTCTGGTGTCGACATGCTACAGTACCTTTGTTGTAGACAATCCTTCCAATCATGTTTTTCTAGGCAATGATTCCCAACATACTCCTACTACTGATGCTCAACATTCTCAACATTATTTTGCTCTAGCTTCTGATCCCCATTCTTCTGGTAGTGGACCTCTTTGATGATGTCAAAGGGGGAGAGACTTACAAGATTAAGGGGGAGAGAGTCGAAAGATTAAGGGGGAGAGAGAGAGGAATGGATGGTTGCGAACAATTCAAGATAAGAAATCATATTTCATCCTTCTGCTCAATAATCATGACATGTCACTTAATCTAATAAATTGCCATCATCAAAAAGGGGGAGAATGTTGGACTGTATGCCTTAAGAACACTTTTGATGATAGCATGCTCATTTATGTCATGATTAATTTAGTTGATTTCTTAGATTCATTAACTCATGTGAATTGCATACTGATGATTGAAATGCTTTGAACAAGTCAACAACAACAAACAATCCCTATAATCTTCATTTTGTTTGCTGAATCAAACACATTTGTCAATTTATTGCCTTGGTGTGTCGACACATGCTCTTCAAGGTGTCGACACATGTGATGCATCTAGTAAACTGGAATGTGATGTTTGCACAGTTGTGTTGACACACTTCTGTCATGGTGTCGACACATGATTGATTTCCAATGAATTATTCTTCATAAATTGTTGGCAATGTTTTTACAAAGGAGGTGTCGAATCAGTCTCTTCATGTGTCGACACACTTCAGCACATATGACATGCTTTGAACTTCTGTGTGTCGACACATGAAGAAAGTGTGTCGACCTGCGTGCTGTGACTTCGACCGTTTACAGTTTGGTCGTTGTCAGCCGAAGCTGTGACTTCGACCGTTCACATTTTGGTCGTCGTCAACCGAAACTGTGACTTCGACCGTTCACGATTTGGTCGTCATCAGTCGAAGTTGTGACTTCGATCGTTCACATTTTGGTCATTATCAGTCGAGGTGATGTGACTTCGAATGCCACGTTTTGGTCATTGTCAGTGGAAGTTTTGTGACCTTGAATGTCACATTTTGGTCATTGTTAGCGGAAGTTCTGATATCGATTGGTTATCTTTCTCTTTAGGAATCTATAGTCTTAAACATCGATTGATATGTCTCATATTGATTGCCTTAAGTTACATATCAATTGCCTATCTTTCTTTTCAGAAATAGATTGTCTTAAACATCGATTGGTTAATGTTTCATATGAATGGCTTCACATCATATCGATTGAAGTATATAATTGCCTTTTCCTTAATACTTAAAGATGTTATTTGTGTAGGACATCATGTGACTGGCATGTGCCTTACAAAAAGTGCTTGTGATACATGAATCCCTAGGTACGAGGTTAGGTAAGACAACTATAAATAGGACCCTTAACTCATATCAAAAAGAGAGAGAATTTCCAAGATGGAGGTGTTGGCGGCAAGAGCTAAGGAGGAGACGACCCTATGCTTCAAGTGAAGAAGAATAGAGCAAAAGACTAGAGCAATTCGTTCAGCCTGGGAAGAATCATCTGATCAAGTGTGAATTGAAGCTATAGTGCCTCATTCTCAGACTAAGGAGATCCAACCTTGTGTTTTCTGAATTCCACTTCTCTGGATCTCTAATTCTTCATATTGTTATTCGTACTCAGTTTATGTGCGTGAAAAAATAGGTATCAATCTGTGCTGATCAGAACCTTGTGTGTGTGTGTGTGTTGTACTTCGTTCTTCCTTATAGTGAAGGGATTTTGTTTGTGTGTGTATGATGGTGGATGTAAGATCACTGTGAAGTGATCTAAACCACCTTAAACTCTTGAGTACTATGGTTTGATGTTCTCATTCTATAGATGTATGATAGGAATGCTACTGTACTCAAATTGTGTGGTTAAATAATCCCTTTTATGATTGGAAATGCATCATACACACTCTCTAGTCTCTGTTCGAAGTCATAGTGTCTAGATCAATTTCAGATTTGATTAATCTGTGAGTGATTACTTTAGATCTATAATTTACACATGCAGATCCATTGTGTTGTTCACTCCTTGTGGAAATAAAAATTATTCTTTAAAAGTGAATCTATTCAACCCCCCCCCCCCCTTCTAGATCCACAATCATAGCTTAAATTCCGCAATTCTACAAGAATGTCTTCAAGTAGTGTGGGTTATGATTTAATGTTGGCAATCAAGCATCCCTTCTTCTTAGTGTTGGCCACAATATCCAGTTTGGCAAACTCTTCTAGTAACCACTAGTCTCCCACCATGAGACTACATAATGTAGCCATAGGCTTCCGACTCCGACTAAGAGTATCTATCACGACATTTGTCTTTCTAGGGTGATACTGGATAGTAAAATTGAAGTCCTTCAAATATTCTCACAACCTTCATTGTTTCATGTTCAATTCTTTCTGAGAAAGCAGATATTTCAAACTTTTCTAGTCAGAAAACACAAGGAACTTCTCACCATATAAGTAGTGCTGCCATATCTTCAGAGCCAAGACTACAATAGCCAACTCTAGGTCGTGCACAGGATAATTATCTTCGTGCCTCTTCAATTGTGTTGAAGTGTAGCATGTCACTTTCCCATTTTGCATTAATACACGGCTGAGGTCGATTCCAGATGCATCTGTGTATACATCGAAACCTCCTCCAACTATAGGTAACGCCAGCAAAAGTGTTGTGGTTATGTGTTCTTTTAGGGACTGGAAACTATCTTCACATTCGGCTGTCCATGTTAATGGATTCTCCTTCCTCGTGAGTATGGTCAGTGGTACAACTATCTTTAAGAAGTCCTTGATAAAGCGATGATAATAACCAGTCAGACCCAGAAAGCTTCTAACTTCCGACATAGTTGTCAACCTAGCTCAATTCTTTACCACTTCAACTTTAGAAGGATCTATAGAGATACCTTCCTTGGATATGATGTGGCCAAGGAACGACACCCCCTTCAGCCAAAACTCACATTTTCTAACTTTAACATAGAGTTGGTGATCTCTAAGCACTTGTAGAGAAGTCTTCAAATGTTCCTCGTGCTCCTCCTCAAACTTGAAGTATACAAGGATGTCGTCAATGAACATCACTACGAATTGGTCCAAGTACAAACTAGAAATGTTGTTCATAAGCTACATAAAAGCTGTTGGAGCATTAATCAATTCGAAAGGCATGACCATGAACTCGTAGTGTTCATTGTTGGCCTACAATAGCAAGGCATGGATTACCTAGTGGGGGGATGAATAGGTTAATGCAGTAAACTGAAATCAAATCAACAACTTTAAGCTTTCGATTAGTAAAACAAATTGTGTGCAATGAAGATTAAGAAAGCGAAAAAATTCACACATAAAAACATACAAGATTTATCCTAGTTCTGCCCTTCCCAAACAGAAGTCCTACATCCAGTCCCTAAGCAAACTCTTGAGATTTCACTAATCAGGGTACAATCCCCCCAGGGATATACAACACCCAACTCATCACTGGTCTTCCCTTCTACACAAGGGGTACAACATCCAGCTCCCTATCTGGTCTTTTTCTCTTTCCTGGGCAAGAAGGCAACACACTTCTTTTACAAGTTCAGAAGCAAATCTACTGGAACAAACCCCAACACAGTTCTTTCCTTAACATAAGGGGCACACTGAGTATAGTCCCGTAGTTGGACAACTACCTAGCAACCAACTGTCTTCTCTTCTCACAGGAAGAGGAACACACTCTTCTTTCTTTAAAAAAAGAAAGAGTGAGCTGTCGAGATCGAGTTCTGGAACGAAGAACTTGGTTTCTTGATCTCTAACAGCAACCTGAGAGGTAAAGGGATAGACAGACTAACACAAGACTCTCATGCTTAAACTCTCTCTCACAGAAATACAATGAAACACACAGAGAGATGAGAAAGAATGAAGGCTTGAATGCTTTCAATTTGAAGAGATTTTTACTTGGGTGCTTATTTTTGTGTATATTATTTAGCTTCAAGGCCTTCATCCTTATATGCGTCCTTTGAAGAACACCGTTGAGGAGATCTGTTGTTGGCGATCCTTCTATTTGTTGCTTATTCTTCTTCATCATCTTCTTCTTCTTTTGCTCTCCTTGTATCTAATGTCTACTTCCTTGTTTCTAACAGATGCCTCAGATCCCCTTTTGTTCTGTAAGCATTTAATGCTAGGAAGATGATAGTGAGAAAGAAAGATATAACATGTCAGTCAACCCATACCTCTTCCACATTTCCTGCTGACAACTTGCTATGTTAGGTGGTTGCCTTTCTGTCTAGAAGGAAAGAAGGAGACCTTTAGTCCTCATTTTCTGCTGACACCTTTCATACCTACCCTGAAAGGATAGAAAGCACATATCATGAATAATAAGTTAAAGATGTGAGGGCCACTTAAAATTTCATTTGGCGCCAAGAGACTAGATATCAGTAATCAATGTAAATGTTCAGTAATCAATAGAGCATGAAAGATATGGTCAGTAATTGATGTAATGAAGTGTTTTCTAATCAAAGTCTCACTAAAACATTAATCGATACATATATAGACCAATCGATAAGATATACAAGCCAATCAAAATGGACTTGATCTTCAATCAAGTTCTTATTCAATCGATGTGATACTCAGGAATCGATAGGAAATATAACAATAACATCAATAGATGTGGAGTTCAAAGCATCAATCGATATATCATTATAAATCCAATCAATATGAGGTTTACATAGGAATCAGTAAATCATTTTAACTTCAATCGATTTGAACTTTAAAAAGATATAACTATAATCGATATGACTTTTGTTCTTCAATCGATAGAGCATTACAACTTCAATCAATATGATGTTAAATAATCAAAGTGAACTTTGAACATCAATCGATATGCTCTTTGTTCTCTAATCAGAAGAACATTAAAATGTCAATAAAAAACTTCATTCTTTCAATCAATAGAAGACAAATTGTTCAATAGAAGCCTTGTTCTCCAATTGATTGAAGACTTAGATTGTTCAATAGAAGCCTTGTTCTCTAATCGACTGAAAATTTTTTCTCTAATTGATGAGGCACTTTAGTCTCTAGTCAATATTCATTGAACTGTAATCAATATAGACTTTTAGTATAAATCTTTAATACGATCAAAATTATCTTATTTATGATGTCTTGAAATTTTGTTCATAGATTTTAATTTCAATTATTATCTATTTTATTGTGTATTTTAAAATTTTTGTGAAAATGTGTGTATAGTTAAGTTTTTCTGCAGAAGGAATGGCCTATTCTCGGGCAGGATGATGGCTGTGTCGACCTGTGTAGCTGACAGCTACATCGATTGCCGTCAACAGCAAGTTAACGACAACATCTCTGCCGTCAACTTTAGGTAAACGTCCATATAAATTGACGTCAACTTTAGGTAAACATCAATATCGATTGACGTCAACTTTGTGTAGACGGCAATAACCTTGCCGTCAACTTCTTCCGGTGTAGACAGTGAAATCTTCGCAGTCCAGCTCCAGTGGAGTTATGGTAAGGGCGAAAATTTAGGTAACGCTCGGGGGTTACATCTCTACACTGAGTATGGAAGGCTAATCCTTTTACAAGGGTGGTATAGCCTTCTTAGCCCGTTTTGGGAGTCTCTCCTCATCTCAAGAGGATAGAAGAAGGGAAATCCGACGATTTGATCTTCGTGGAGGCAAAGACCAAGCATCTGCAAATTGGGAGGCTGTGCCTTTGAAGGTTGAAGGTGTCTCCAACGTGCTCGTGCCATTGGAGATCTGCTAGTTGAGGATTTCACCTCGGAGGGAGGACAGTCTTGGTTGGCCTAGGCGGGCTTCATCGGCTAAATCTGTAGATCTTTTGGTGTTTCAGAGGCAAGTAACCTAGGGAACGGGTTCCCAACCATAGATTCTACCTTTTTATTGTTTTTTAATGATTTTAGAAATTAAAACAACAGCCGGATTTGGGGTTGGTATGAGTTCCGGAAGGGTTCTATTTTCTGTTAGGTTAATGTCACCTTGACTGCCATCAATGATGAACTTAACGTCAAACCCCTTGCCGTCAATTGAACTTAACAGCAGCAATGTTGCCATCAAGTTCATATGTCCATCATTTTCACCTGTTTTTATTTCTGTATTTATATCTCTTTGTTCAGATTTTGAATGGATTTTCTGTGAAATGTGTAGGGTTAAGTAGGTTATCTTTTTTCCATACTGCAATTTGGGTTAATTTCCGCAGTCACCATGATTTTAAATTTCTGAATTCTATAAATAAGTATAGTTTTAAGAAGAAATTTTATACTTAAAGCATGTTCATGATAAAAATTATGATTTCTATGTAGAAATACATGTCAGAGGTATATTCATGCTGTGATGGACCTACAATCAGAATTTGAATGTTTTCTGTAATTTCCATGATTGAGATACGAAAATCAGTAGTATTATTTAATTTTATAAATAGTTTCTGGATTCCTAAAATTGTGATATTTTTAAAAGTGGATTGTATTAGTATGGTATACTCTCAGTAAAAATATTGGACCTGGTTGACAGATGGTTTTAGTGTAGTGAATATTTCTCTATTTATATCACTTATTAGATTATTACGAAAATTAGTGTATATATGTCAAAAATTTATGAAATTTGTTGGTTTGATCCATGACAAAAGAGACAGGTTTTGACCAAATTTTGTGAATTTGTGATCTTTGTAACTATTTTAGTCTGTTATCATAATGAGAAATGTGTTATATTAAACAGATTTGTGGGAAATTTCCAGAAAAATACAGCATGTGATCAATCTGAAATATGTCTCTGTTATGATCTGAATATGTGTATATGATTTGGGTAGCATGTTATGTTGCATTTGAATATGGAAATTTCGTATATGGTTCTGTATTCGGCCAATAAGACACTGCCACCATAGAAGTAATCTGGAACAGGACCATAGTAACGCCCCTATGGAAATGTTCAATATGTTATATGTTCCCGAGGGCACAGGAAGAAATCCGGAAGGTGGACAAGTACCACTGGTAATGGTGGGGAGGACTTCTCCCGGTTCTGTAGAGTAACCATGACTCTATCACTATCTGCCTAGGTGATGAGTATATGTTCATATGTCTATTTGACTTCTAATTCGTGGTTTGGGCTATATCTTGGCAAATTTGTACATATGTTTATGTTATTCAAAATATTTATTTTCAGTTTTAGAATGATTATATGTAATACTTGTCTTATTTCCATTCGAATGAATGTTTAGTAGTCATGCTTACTTATGCAAACTCTTGAAACCATGTATGACAAATACAACATGTTGATACTTAAATTTATGTCATCATGATCAGATCTGAAATCACTTTGCAAAACTAAATATTATGAGGTTAGTACAATGTCTTAAATTCATGCCTTATACAAGTAGCTTTTGTTCACACTTTTGACTTAAGATATGTTTAGCAAAGGATTTCTTTACAAGTAGTATGACTGTTGAAATCTATATGCAATAACATGATTTGAAACCAATATATATATATGTTAGATTAGTAGTCCATTTTTGGGTTGCTTGCTGAGTCTTCATTGTAGACTCATACTTGCTTAACATTTCAGGTTAGACGGCGGATCCCGAGGCTTTAGTAGTGGGATCGGATTCGGAGAATGAGGATTGATTTGTGTGATTGAGTGACATTTGTATGTGAGGAATTACTGAGCATTGTATTTAAACTACTTAGCTATTGTGGACTTCTTTATGAACTATGGACCTGGATTTTAAAGTTGATGAGATGTTCTTTATTTTCACTGCATTAGTATTTAATTGTGAATGAATCAACTTGCATTTGATATATGTTGGGGTGTGTTCCCCATGTAGTATGTCACTTGGACTCGATGAGAGTTGGTATAACTGGACCGGGCCTAAGTGGGGTGTTACAGAGATGGTATCAGAGACTTCATGGGTTGAGGATATTCATGAGTAAACGTCAACTTAAATGATCCATGTCCCTAAGTCTAATATAGAGTAGTAGATAATTGGAGTTATAAAGATTAACTAGCTTGTTGTTTTACTAGGCCATGGCTAGTCGTGGACGTCGTTCTAATGTCCTTGCTCGTGAGGAGGAGCACAGGGAGAATGTTAATGCAGAGCAGTAGACCCCAGCATCTCAGGGACCACCTATAGCACCTCCTCCACCATTGATAGATTATGGAACATTCATGCAAGGGTTAGTTCAGGCTATGTAGACTCAGGCCCAGACCCAGGCAGCATTGCGGCCCAAGTGCAAGCTCAGGTTAGGTGTAGCTTAAATGGTTGACTATGGTTCTCTTTAGTATACCTATCTCGTGTTGACCCTTGTCATTTCAGGCTTAGGCTCCACCTGCAGTGCATCTGGAACAAAGAGGCCCATCTGTGATGGAGAGGTTCAGCATGATGTCTCCACCCTCTTTTAAGGGGGATAGTCAATCGTTGTTGGCTGAGAGTTGGCTAAGGGAAACTAAGAAGATTTTTAGAGCCTTTCGCTGTGCTGAGGAGGATAAAGTTAGTTTGGGAACATATATGTTGCAGGTAACTATAAGGAAATATTTACTTATGAAGTAATATAGTGTGGTTGGTTATGTCTAGTGTAGATGTGCTCATTTCAAGAAAGGGCTGATGTATGGTGGTCATCCATACTATGCACCAGGTTTGAGGATGGAGTCCAGGAGGTGAATTGGGATGAATTTACTCGCTTGTTCAAGGCTAAGTTCATTCCTGAGCATGTGCAGGATAAGATGGAGCAGGACTTTCTATCTTTGACCCAAGGAGCCAAGAGTGTGATGGAGTATGAAGCCAGATTTGTAGAGCTATCAAAGTATGCACCTCATATTGTGGCTGATGAGTGAAGGAAGATGAAGAAGTTTGTGGTGGGGCTCAGACCATCATTGTGTACCAGACTTGTGGCCTTTGATCATCGTAGCATGGAGGAAGCATTTAGTGTGGCATGCAGACATGAAAGTGAGATGGAGCAGTACTTTGAAGAGAAGAAGGCTACTTACAAGAGGCCAACATCACTATTTCTGAGGCAGGACAAGAAAAAGAAGGCAGTCTATGTACCTCAGTAGGTACCTGATTATGGGAAGAGGGCACCTCAGCAAGGAAGATTTCAACAAGAAGACAAGACCTTGTGTATTCATTGCGGCAGAAGGCATGGAGGGCAGGTATGTTGAGTGCAGGAAGATGTCTTTTTTGTGGCGACAAGGACCACAAGATAAAGGATTGCCCAAAGATGGCACAGTAGACAACAGCAGCAGCGGCACCAGCAGCAGCAAAACCACTAGGAAGACCCCGGGCCCAAGCTCGAGTGTATGCATTGGCCAAAGAAGATGCAGAGCAGGCAGAGCAAGTGACTGAAGGTACAGTTCCTGTAACGTAGCCCGTTTTTCTGATCTTCATGGATCTTCGTTTAGTGGTCATTCGGATCTGCGTTTACTGGCTTTTGTGTGGTGCTCATGACCAATGTGGGGTCATTGAGCCTTGGTCGTGGTTTCTGAGCATGTGCGGGGCTTAGTGGGTTGGCAGGCTAGGCCTGTAGTGCCCGTTGGTTCACTGGACGAGAACGCGAGTAGGTCGCGTTCTGAACGCGACGGCCTTGGTGGTCGCATTCTGGTTACCGTGCTGGGGTCGACGTCTGCATGCGCGCCGTGTGTCACGCACAGGGCGGGGCTTGCTGACATCGGGAATGGGAAGGCGACGGTCACTTAGGTCGCGATGCGGTCCTAGGTCGCGTTCTTAACCGCTGGGTGTTTTTAAGTTGGTTTCGGCCAGACAGAGCAGGGGAAGCTTTGCTCGGCCAGGGGAGGTCGCTGTGGCGGATTTCGGGGTGATTCGGCATTTCGGCATGGTTTTCGACGTACTCTCAACGCGAGGATGTCGCATGGAGCGGGGGAGACGTCGTGCCGTAGCCGGATTGCATGTTCTTCGCGGAGGTAGGAAGTTCCCACCTGGTTTCGTTGCGTGGATCGCATATGATGTATGTTTGATTTGTTTAAAGTTTTATAAACATTAGATTCCATGTTAGGACAATGAAATGAGCATGAAAACCGGGTTGAAACTGTGTTTAGGGTGGTTTGCATGGAAAATCCGGAGAGGGTTCTCGGATTTGGGTTTTCACCTGAGAAGGCGATAGACCGGCTGTCGCGACCAGGTTGCGACAGGTCGACCCGTCGCGTTAGGGTCTCCTATTGCGACACATCGTGGTGTTGCGACCTGAACGCGACTGTACCTCATGTCGCGACCACAGCCGAGTGAGCTTGTGGTGCTTATTTTATCAGATTATCATTTAAGTATCGTGCATGGCAATGCTAGTGAAGCATTGACACTTGTAGCGCTTGTAAAGCGTGTCGTTTGTGCGTTGTTTACGTGATAAGGGTGGTGCTCACGAAGTGAGCATGCTTTTACGTGTCCTTTACATCGTTTGAGTGCCGTGCATGAGTGTGCATGGTTAGTGGTTCGACGTTATGATTATTGTAATATAATTTGTATAGTTAGTTTGAGGTGACTGGGCAGTGAAGGTCATGTGTGGACCTAGCCCTAGTCTATTGTTGTCTTTTAAAGAGTATTATAATGATATATGCGTTAAGTAGTGTGTGTTGCCATAGAGGTCACGGAGTGAGTGACCAATGACAGGCAAGGTTGTGTTGCACTATTGTGATACAAGTGTGTACTAGTGTAAGATGGTTGGAGGTCACATGGTGACTGATGACAAGCCAAGTTATTATCGATTGGTGTGATTTATGTAAGTGCTTGTGTAGGTTAGCTTGTAGGTCACAGGGTGACCGGAACAAGCTACTTCTCATTTATGTACCGTAGTTTGTAATAAAGATTATATATTAAATATCGTAGTATGTGCTAGCCGAGTGTGGTGGTCTGGCGCCTATTCTGGAATACCTCTTCGGTTGGGTGCCCCAAGTTTTGTATGAGCTAGGCACGTGTGTGTGCTCGGGGCTTGTCCCGGTACGGTGGTACCGTCGAGGTCTGTGTCGTCTGTCCTGGACATCCTTACTCCTATGTTTGAGTAGTACGTCTGGCTGAGGGAAAGACGACAGTGGGACAGCGACTTGTGAGAGTTTGTGTTTAGTCGCTTGTAGCGCGCTCGTAGTTGGAGGTACGGACATCAATAGACGTCGCTGGTCCCCAGCTAGTCCTGTTTTCCAATGCCTCACTTTAGAGAGCTCGGGCCAGAGTCTCTAAAGGTGCCAGACATGGGCCTGCAGGGTTTGTGACTTGCAGGTGTGGTGGTATGGTTGGTCTCCATAGTTCTTTGGCTTTACTTGTGGTTGTGGAGCGGCAGTTGGACCATACGTTCGTGACTGCGAGACTAAGAGGTAGTTCTTGTGTTATGTTGTCCGGATTAGATACTGGCGTCATGAACCAGTAGTCCGTTCCCAGGTGGTGGCGTCGTTCCTTTCCAACTCGTGCTTTGCCAGTGGTCGTGGTTTGTGTGCAGCGACTCGTTGGTTGCGATTTGAGCCATAGAGGTGTGCCCTGGTGTTGACACAGTTGTGTTTGTGTTTGTGTTTCAGTGGTGATACCTCGTGGAGGTAGGTACTTTTACCCTTTGTGGGTATCCATTTCTCATGGTACGCTGAGTACTAGCCTTTTCAGGTGGTGAAGTAGAGCTGTGCTCCGTGGAGGTCATGCAGTGAGACCTTCCACTTGTTATGTTTTACCCTCCCTTGGGTAAAATTCCGAATAAGGTTTTAATGTGTGATGGATTGGCATCGTGGCAGTCAGTCCTGTTACTTAAGTGTGACATTCGATATATCGTGGTTTGAGGGTATAAAGGACTAGCTCTTGGTTAGCAGTCCTGTTACTCATGTGTTTGAGGTTCGCCAATGAAGTTTGTAGCCTAGGTAGTGGTTTGCCTGTGTGGCTTGCAGCTTAGACGATTAGTTGTTGAGGTGGTGTGCCCGTGAGGCTTGTGGCCTAGGCTTTACAGTTGTAGAGTGGACTAGTGTGTTGTGCTAGTCCTGTTGTTCTTCTTCTCTTCAAGGACTATATGTTTATTGTAAGTTTATGTTTTAGTGGTTGTTTATTATGAATGTGTGAGCATGATATGGTTTGGCTATCGGTGTTGCCGGTGAGACCCGTTGGGGTTGAGGTTCTCCTGTATTGTGTGTGGTTTTGGGTGGTTCCCTACTGAGCCGGTGACTTGTTGAGGCTCACTCCCCTACAGTTCTTTTCAAGGTTTACCAATGGTGTGGCTTACGAAGACGTTGTGGCAGACTTGTACCACCAGCAGTAGTGTTAGTTGATTTGTGTGAGCTTGTGCTCCCTCGGGGTATGCCCCAGGTAGTTGTACTCTTTTTAATTTGGACATGTAATAATGTATGAGACAGTTGTAAATTATTATATGCAGATATGAGCACATGTACTTTCTTGTGTCTCTTACTGTTAGGGTTTGTCTTTTATATTCTTACTGGACACGTATACGAGCTATCCCTTGTGAGACTTCGGTCCGCGGGAGGCGGATCTGGATATGGAGCCTTATTGGGCATAATTATTCTGGGCCGTCACAGTTGGTATCAGAGCATGGTCCAGTTAGAATATAAAAAGACATTGAGGTTACAATGTCTCAATACATGGTTTATTGTCCACTGCTGGTAGTAAGTCTATGGTTTCTTGTGGTTTTCAGTACGGTTTTCACATGAGATTTGGTATATGAATTGTGTGTATAGCTGGTCAGATTAGTAGTTGTGGGTAATAGCAGAGAAATGGTATGGTTGGTGGTGTAGTGTGAGTAGTTATTGGGGTGTCAGTTGTGGTTAAAGTATAGTTGATTAAAGACTCTTTATTATAGAAATTGAAAGAATTGGTGAATTCAGTTATGAAATTCAGTAAAAAGTGTTTTAATGAGGATCCGAGTTGATAGAGATAGATATAAGGTAGTGATGTGACGGAATGATAGAGGGAATAGTGTTATGATGAGGAATAGGGCTCTGTGATCAGGACTGTTAAATGGGTGAATTGTGGCTGAGAATTGTAATAGAGATAGTCATTGTGTTTGAAATTTATGTTAATAAAGTGTTAAGGAGCTGCTTGGATAATAATATGATTAATGGCATGTTAGGTTTGAAATGATTAAGTGAGGTAATCTAGCTTGAGATGAGATGTTGGTAAGCAGAGGAGTAGTGATCAAGATGGTCCTTAAGTGTGATTTGTGATTAAGGATAATTACAGTAAAGAGTTTAAAGGCAGTGCTAATATGAAAAATGAGGATAATAGAAAATATGATATAGAGACCTATGTAAGTATGTGCAGAGGTGAATAGTTGGCTAAAGAAAGAGTAAGGAAAATAGTGAGAAGTTAAATTTCTCTTGAGAATTTTATAAAAGGGATATTCACTTAGTGAATGGCAGTTTATGAAGATTTCGTAGAAAGATTTGTATAAGGTTGCAGTGTTAAAGATAAGAGTAGTGGTGCCAGCATTTGTGTGTAGATTGTGGGAGCAAAGAAGGAAAATTGGTTTCAGAGGTAGATTGAAGTTAAAACTAAGTAATTAAAGTAAGTTGAAGCTATGCAAGTTAGAATAGAAAAGGTTAAGTCTATTGAGAAGCAATGGGGAAGAGCAGGGTAAATTGTGAATGGATATTTATGAATGAGCTGTAATAGTGAAATTGTTTTTGATTGGCAGTAAATTAGCAATGTGGAATAAAGGAATCAAGTAGAATAAATCATTGTGTTTAAAGGAAATAGTTTCAGTTTATAGCTATGTCAATATTTTAATAAGAAGGATTGCGGGATAAATGGCATCTTGAGATTAGTCAGCTAGTAGACTAGTTAAGAGAAATATTTTGCAGAAATGGTGTTATGTTATTGATAGTAAAGATAAAGTTTAGTATTAATGATCAGGTGAAGAAAAAGAATGTGGCAGATTATAGAATAGTGTTAATTAGATGATTTAGGAAATGTGCAATAAGAATTTGTGTAAAAGTATGTAGTAAGGTGATCCAGATGAATGACTAAATTTTGTTATAAGAATATCTCCTAGAATTCGAAGTCAAGTTATAATAAGTCAGTTAAGAAATAACGAGCAGATTAAGGTATGGTAAAAGGGAACAGAAAATGTCAGGAGTAGTATGATCAGTTTAATGGTAAAGAAAATTTGAAATTTGATGTCATAATTGAGCAAGGTTTGGGTAAAGGTAAAGGTAAATTTTCGGATATGTGCAACAATGAGAATAGAAGATGTGAAAAGATATGAGTTTGGTTTGTTGAGTCAGTCAGGGAATATTGTTGGAATATGTCAAGATTTAGAATCCAATGTAATACGGATATAGCAGAAGAGAGAATATGGGTAGAGTTAATTAAATGGTGTAATTATATGATAAGAGAAATGTAAAGTTAGCCGGAAAGCATGATTTAAAGCAAGATAAGTTACTAGTGAATTAATGGAATCTAGAATTCATGAAATATTTTATGAAATGTTCAGTATGATCAGAGTAGCGCAGTGGAAGCGTGGAAGGTTTAATATTCATAGGTTATCTGAAGTTTAAGTAATTAAAAGAAAATTTAAGGTTTGTGCACAGTTGAGCAAAGAAGTAAGGGTTCCTAGTCAGATATGAATTGAAGCAGTTGGTGCAGAATGGTCAGAGGAGGCAGAAAATCCAAAGGTGATAATGCAAATCTTGCAGGAAATAAGTAATTGAGAATATGAAGACAGATAAAGCAAAGTAATGGTTAGTGGTGATAAGTAAATAGTGGAATGGCACCAAAAATTTTGAAAATTTAAGCAGGGTTAGTATAGTAGAGTATCTATAGATAACAATGTAAACTGAAAGGATTTAAGTAAGAAAAACAGCCCAGAAAGAAATGTTGCAAACACAACCAGGAAAATATGGAAGTAGGTTGAGTCCAAAGAGATAAAGCGCCAATAGCAAGGTAGAATCACCTATAGTTGAAAGGTAAGGAATGACAGAATGGATCCAAAGAATAAAATAGTTATGGAATAAATTAAAAAGAAAAGGGAAGGCAGAGCAAGCATGGAAATGAGCAGATGGTTTGAAAGAAAGATGTAGAGGAAGCATATCCTACTTGTTCTGCATATGGCTTTGTTTCTTTTTAGGTGATAGTTTGGTTTATTGCAGTTTGTTTTGAATGTCGAGGACGACATTCCTTTTTAGGTGATAGTAATGTAACGTAACGTGTTTTTCGGATCTTCGTGGATCTTCGTTTAGTGGTCGTTTGGATCTGCGTTTACTGGCTTTGGTGTGGTGCTCATGACCAATGTGGGGTCATTGAGCCTTGGTCGTGGTTTCCGAGCGTGTGCGGGGCTTAGTGGGCCGACAGGCTAGGCCCGTAGTGCCTGTTGGTTCACTAGATGTGAATGCGACGGGGGTGTAGGTCACGTTCTGAATGCGACGGCCTTGGTGTCGCATTCTGGTTACCATTGCTGGGGTCGACGTCTGCATGCGCGCGCGTGTTTGACGTCGGGGAATGGGAAGGCGACGGTCACTTAGGTCACGATCAGGTCGCGACGCGGTCCTACGTCGTGTTCTTAACCACTGGGTGTTTTAAGTTCGTTTCGGCCAGATAGAGCAGAGGAAGCTCTGCTCGGCCAGGGGAGATCGTTGTGGCAGATTTCGGGGTGATTCAGCATTTCGGCGTGGTTTTCAACGCACTCTCGACGCGAGGACATCGCATGGAGCGGGGGAGACGTCGTGCCATAGCCGGATTGCATGTTCCTCGCAGAGGTAGGAAGTTCCCACCTGGTTTCATTGTGTGGATCGCATGATGTATGTTTGATTTGTTTAAAGTTTTATAAACATTAGATTCCATGTTAGGACAATGAAATGAGCATGAAAACCGGGTTGAAACTGTGTTTAGGGTGGTTTGCATGGAAAATCCGAAGAGGGTTCCCAGATTAGGGTTTTCGCCTGAGAAGGCGACAGACCCGGCTATCGCGACCAGGTCGCGACAGGCCGACCAGTCGCATTAGGGTTTCCTATTATGACACATCGTGGTGTCGCGACCTAAACGCGACTGTACCTCATGTCACGACCACAGCCGAGTGAGCTTGTGGTGCTTGTTTTATCCAATTATCGTTTAAGTATCATGCATGGCAATGCTAGTGAAGCATTGACACTTGTAGTGCTTGTAAAGCGTGTCGTTTGTGCGTTGTTTACGTGATAAGGGTGGTGCTCACAAAGTAAGCATGCTTTTACGTGGCATTTACATGGTTTGAGTGTCGTGCATGAGTGTGCATGGTTAGCGGTTCGACGTTATGATTATTGTAATATAACTTGTATAGTTAGTTTGAGGTGACTGGGCAGTGAAGGTCATGTGTGGACCTAGCCCTAGTCTATTATTGTCTTTTAAAGAGTATTATAATGATATATGCGTTAAGTAGTGTGTGTTGCCATAGAGGTCACGGAGTGACCGATGACAAGCAAGGTTGTGTTGCACTATTGTGATACAAGTGTACTAGTGTAAGATGGTTTAGAGGTCACATGGTGACTGATGACAAGCCAAGTTATTATCGATTGGTGTGATTTATGTAAGTGCTTGTGCAGGTTAGCTTGTAGGTCATAGGGTGACCGAAACAATCTACTTCTTGTTTATGTGCCATAATTTGTAATAAAGATTATATATTAAATATCGTAGTGTGTGCTAGCCGAGTTTGGTGGTCCAGCGCCTATTCCGGAATACATCTTTAGTTGGGTGCCCCAGGTTTTGTGTGAGCCAGGCACGTGTGTGTGCTTGGGGCTTGTCCCGGTACGATGGTACCGTCGAGGTCTGTGTCATCTGTCATGGACACCCTCACTCCTATGTTTGAGTAGTACGTCTGGCTGAGGGAAAGACGACAGTGGGACAGTGACTTGTGAGAGTTTGTGTTTAGTTGCTTGTAGCGCGCTCGTAGTTGGGGGTACGAACACCAGTAGACGTCACTAGTCCCCAGCTAGTCCTGTTTTCCAGTGCCTCACTTTAGAGAGCTCGGGCCAGAGTCTCTAAAGGTGCCAGGCATGGGCCTGCAGGGTGTGTGACTTGCAGGTGTGGTGGTTTGGTTGGTCTCCACAGTTCTTTGGTTTTACTTGTGGTTGTGGAGTGGTAGATGGACCTTACATCCGTGACTGCAAGACTGAGAGGTAGTTCTTGTGTTACGTTGTCAGGGTTGGATACTGGCGTCATGAACCAATAGTTCGTTCCCGTGTGGTGGCATCGTTCCTTTCTAACTCGTGCTTTACCAGTAGTCGTGGTTTGTGTGCAGTGACTCGTTGGTTGTGGTTTGACCCGTAGAGGTGTGCCCTGGTGTTGGCACAGTTGTGTTTGTGTTTTAGTGGTGATACCTCGTGGAGGTAGGTACTTGTACCCTTTGTGGGTATCCGTTTCTCATGGTACGCTGAGTACTAGCCTTTTCAGGTGTGAAGTGGAGCTGTGCTCTGTGGAGGTCATGCGGTGAGACCTTCCACTTGTTGTGTTTTACCCTCCCTTGGGTAAACTTACGAATAAGGTTTTAATGTGTGATGGATTGGCATCGTGGCAGCCAGCCCTGTTACTTAAGTGTGACATTCGATATATCATGTGTTTGAGGGTATAAAGGACTAGCTCTTGGTTAGCAGTCCTGTTACCCATGTGTTTGAGGTTCGCTAGTGAAGCTTGTAGCCTGGGCAGTGGTTTTTCTGTGTGGCTTGCAGCTTAGGCGACTAGTTGTTGAGGTGGTGTGCCCGTGAGGCTTGTGGCCTAGGCTTTACAGTTGTGGAGTGGACTAGTGTGTTGTGCTAGTCCTGTTATTCTTCTTCTCTTCAAGGACTATATGTTTATTGTAAGTTTATGTTTTAGTAGCTGTTTATTATGAATGTGTGAGCATGATTTGGTTTGGCTATCAGTGTTTCCAGTGAGATCCGTTGGGGTTGAGGTTCTCTTGTGTTGTGTGTGGTTTTGGGTGGTTCTCTACTGAGCCGGTGACTTGTTGAGGCTCACTCCCCTACAGTTTGTTTCAGGGTTTACCAATGGTGTGGCTTGCGAAGACGTTGTGGCAGACTTGTACCACCAGCAGTAGTGTTAGTTGAGTTGTGTGAGCTTGTGCTCCCTCGGGGTATGCCTCAGGTAGTTGTACTCTTTTTAATTTGGACATGTAATAATGTAATGGGACAGTTGTAAATTGTTATATGCAGATATGAGCACATGTATTTTATGTGTCTCTTACTTTTGGGGTTTGTCTTTTATATTCTTACTGGACACGTGTACGAGCTATCCCTTGCGAGACTTCGGTCCGTTCGCGGGAGGCGGATCTGGATATGGAGCCTTATTGGGCATAATTATCCAGGGTCGTCACAGTTCCTATCATGGGTATTCATGCTAGAGTTCTTTTTGATACTGGTGCTACACATACATTTGTGTCTGAGAAGTTTGCAAAAGTGTTACTTAAAGAGTCGGATGCAAAAGCTATGATTGGATATTCCCTTATTTTGCATACACCGACAGGAGCCATGATCATTAAGAAGTGTTTCCCTCATTGTATGTGTGCATAGAAGAGCGAGATTTTGCAATGTGCTTTTATCTATTAAAGATGAAAGACTATGATGCCATTCTGGGTCTAGATTGGCTGGAAGAACACTATGCACTCCTAGATTATCAGAAGAAGAAATCATTTTCCGTATTCCAGGTGAGGATGAGTTTTCACATCCCTTACCCAAGAGCATGGCTGGAAAGTTTGTGGTGTCAGCATTAAAGGCAGCCAAGATGTTGAACAAAGGGTGCGCTTCTGCTAGTGTGGTTGTGTCTAAGACACTAAAACCCACATATGAAGAGATGAGGTTGTTCATGATTATGCAGACGTTTTCCTCAGGATCTTTCTGGTTTGCTGCCAGAAAGAGAGATTGAGTTCGCTATAGAGTTGATGCCAAGTACAACTCCTATTTCCAAGGCACCTTATCATATGGCACCAGCAGAACTGGCAGAGCTCAGAAGGTAGTTGCAAGACTTGTTGGACAAGGGTTTCATTCGTCCAAGTTCTTCACCATGGGAACTCCAGTCCTCTTTGTTAAGAAGAAGGATGGTTCGATGAGGCTTTGCATTGATTATCAGAAGCTTAATCAACTAACAATCAAGAACACATATCCTTTACCCCGTATTAATGACCTATTTGATCAGTTGCAGGGAGCTTCGGTATTTTCTAAGATAGATCTTCGCTCGGGTTACCACCAACTCTGAATAAAGGCCGATGACACATCTAAGATGGCTTTTTGGATGTAGTATGGTCATTATGAGTTTCTGGTATTGCCTTTTGGCCTGACGAATGCCCCAGCAGCATTTATGGATTTGATGAATCGAGTCTCTAGGCTATATCTGGATAGTTTTGTAGTGGTCTTCATAGATGATGTTTTGATATATTCTCCTGATGAAGCATCTCACTGTGAGCATTTGAAGACTGTGCTAGAGGTTTTGAGAGAAAACAAACTATTTTCCAAGCTTAGTAAGTGTGACTTTTGCATGAAAGAAGTTCATTTCCTTGGTCATGTGATTTCGAGAGATGGTATAGCTGTGGATCCATCTAAGGTGAAGGCAGTGTTAGAATAGGAGACTCCAAGATCACCATCTGAAATACGAAGTTTCTTAGGATTAGCTAGTTATTATACACCACTTTATAGAGAGCTTTGAATTCATTGTGGCACCATTAACCAAGCTAACAAGGAAGGGAATTAAGTTTGTATGGTTCGAGGAATGCGAACAGAGCTTAAGAGAGTTGAGAAGTAGATTGACATCTGTCCCTATGTTAGTTCTACCTAGAGGGGTAGATGGTTTCACGATCTACGCAGATGCTTCTCACATTAGTCTCGGTTGTGTGCTTATGCCAGATGGGAAAGTGGTTGCCTATGCTTCTCGACAATTAAAGGAGCATGGGTGTAACTACCCGACCCATGATTTAGAGTTTGCAGCGATGGTTCATGCTTGAAGATAAGGCGACACTATCTTTATGGTGTCAAGTTTGAGGTATTCTCTGATCATCAAAGTCTCAAGTATTTGTTCTCACAGAAGGAGCTAAATCTGTGGCAAAGGAGATGGATTAATTTCTTAAAGGATTATGATTTTGATTTGCAATATCACCCAGGCAAAGCTAATGTGGTATACGACGCACTAAGCAAGAAGAGGATCGCAATGCAGAAGGATTGGAAGTTGATGGAAGATGCAACTTGTGCTTTAGTGGAGGTTGAATCACAATTGTGCCAGGCTTTTGTGGCTCAGTTGTCTATAGGTCTACTATACTAGACAATGTGCTGGAAGGTCAGAAGATTGATCCCAGGTTGCAGGAAATGATTGGGAAAGCATGCATTGCTCGTGATGAGGAGGGTGTTATCCGATTTCAACATAGAGTATGTGTGCCAGACATTGCTAATGTTAGGAAGCAGATTTTGGAAGAGGCTCATAGGTCCAAGTTCACAATACATTCAAGTAGTGGTAAGATGTATCAACATCTGAAACGGACCTTTTGGTGGCAACGTATGAAAAGAGATGTGGCTGACTTTGTGGCCAGATGCTTAAGTGAAGGCTGAACACCAAAGGCCAACAAGACTGATGCAGAAGATTGATATTCCATTTTGGAAATGGGAAGAAGTCACCATGGATTTTGTCTCAGGTTTGCCCAGATCTTTTAGGGTCAATGACTCTATTGGGTAATTGTGGATAGATTCTAAAAAACTGCTCACTTCTTCCTATGAAAAAGAAGCAGTCTATTGAGAGTTTAGCCAAGCTTTATGTGGATGATATGTTTAGATTGCATGGGTTGCGAAATCTATCATTTCGATAGAGATCCAAGGTTACTTCAAGATCATGGCAAGGTTTGTAGGTGGCTCTTGGTTCACAAATGAAACTTAGCTCAGCATTTTACCCACAGATGGATGGATTGTCCAAAAGGACAATCCAGACTCTTGAAGACATGTTGAGAACGTGTGCTCTAGATGGAAGGGTGATTGGGAATGGCATTTACCTCTTGTGGAGTTTACCTATAATAATATTTTTCATGCAAGTATAGGTATGGCTCTATTTGAGGATTTGTATGGCAGGCCTTGTAGATCCCCTTTGTGTTGGGAGGAGGCTGGTGATAGGCAATTGGTTGGACCTGAAATTGTGAAAGAAATATCTAGTAAAATTTAGTAATTCAGCAAAGATGGAAGGCAACTCAAGACCGCGAAAAACGTTATGTAGATAATAGAAGGAAGGATTTGGAGTTTGAAGTGGGAGAGCATGTTTTCCTTAAGGTTTCTCCAACAAAAGGGGTAATCAGATTTGGTCGGCATGGGAAGTAGAACCCAAGGTTCATTGGACCCTTTGAGATCTTCAAGAAGGTTGGAAATGTGGCTTACCAATTGGCATTACCACCATTTATGGTGAACATCCATTCCATATTTCATATTTCTTTGCTAAAATGGTATGTACGGGACCCATCTCATGTTCTTAACTATGAGCTAGTGGATTTACAACAAGATTTATTCTTGGAGGAGCAGCCCATAAAGATTTTAGACCATAAGGTTCAACATTTGAGGTCCAAGAGAATTCCCTTAGTGAAGGTCTTGTGGAGGAATTTTGCACAAGAAGAGGCAACTTGGGAGCTGGAAGAAGGAATGAAGATGAAGTATCCACATCTTTTCGGTGAGTTTTCTTAGATTCAATGTTCGAGGACGAAAATTATTTTAAGGGGGAGAGAGCGTGATGTCTTGAAATTTTGTTCATAGATTTTAATTTCAATTGTTATCTATTTTATTGTGTATTTTAAAATTTCTGTGAAAATGTGAGTATAGTTAAATTTTTCTGTAGAAGGAATGGTCTGTTCTCGGGCAGGATGATGGCTATGTCGACTTGTGTTGCTGATGGCAACATCGATTGCCGTCAACAGTAGGTTAACGACAACATCTCTACTGTCAACTTCGGTGCAGACAGCGAAATCTTTACAGTCCAGCTCCGGTGGAGTTATGATAAGGGCAAAAATTTAGGTAACGTTTGGGGGTTACGTCTCTAGACCGAGTATGGAAGGCCAATCCTTTTATAAGGGGTGGTATAGCCTTCTTAGCTTGTTTTGGGAGTCTCTGCTTGTCTTAAGAGGATACAAGAAGGGAAATCCAGCGATTTGAGCTTCGTGGAGACAAAGACCAAACATCTGCGAATTGGGAGGTTGTGCCTTTGAATGTTGAAGGTGGCTCCAACGTGCTTGTGCCATTAGAGATCTGCTAGTTGAGGATTTCACCTCGGAGGGAGGACCATCTTGGTTGGACAAGGCGGGCTTCATCGGCTAAATCCATAGATCTTTTGGTATTTCAGAGGCAAGTAACCTAGGGCTCGGGTTCCCAACCATATATTCTACCTTTTTATATTTTTTTTCCATGATTTTAGAAATTAAAACAACAGTCGGATTTGGGGTTTGTATGAGTTCCGGAAGGGTTCTGTTTTCTGTCACTTTAACGTCAACCTTGATTGCCGTCCAAGATGAACTTAACGTCAAACCCCTTGCCGTCAATTGAACTTAACGGCAGCAATGTTGCTATCAAGTTCATCTGTCCATCATTTTTACCCGTTTTTACTTCTGTATTTATATCTCTATGTTCAGATTTCGAATGGATTTTCTGTGAAATGTGTAGGGTTAAGTAGGTTAACTTTTTTGCTATACTGCAATTTGGGTTATTTTTGCAGTCACCATGATTTTAAGAAATTTTCTGAATTCTGTAAATAAGTATAGATTTAAGAAGAAATTTTATACTTAAAGCATGTTCGTAATAAAAATTATGATTTCTATGTAGAAATACATGTCAGGGGTATATTAATGCTGTGATGGACCTATAATCAGAATTTGAATATTTTCTGTAATTTCCTTGACTGAGATACAAAAATCAGTAGCATTGTTTTAATTTTATAAATAGTTTCTGGATTCCCAAAATCATGATATTTTTAACAATGGATTGTATTAGTATGGTATACTCTCAGTAAAAATATTGGACCTAGTTGGCAGATGGTTTTAGTGTAGTGAATATTTCTCTATTTATATCACTGATTAGATTATTACAAAAATTAGTGTATATATGTCAAAATTTTATGAAAAAAATGCTAGTTTGATCCATGACTAAAGGGACACGTTCTGATCAAATTTTGTGAATTTATGATGTCTGTAACTATTTTAGTCTGTTATCATCATGAAAAATGTGTTCTATTAAACAGATTTGTGGGAAATTTCTAGAAAACTATAGCATGTGATCAATCTAAAATATGTCTCTGTTATGATCTGAATATGTGTATATGATTTAGGCAGCATGTTATGTTGCATTTGAAAATGGAAATTTCGTATATGATTCTGTATTCGGCCAATAAGACACTGCCACCATAGAAGTAATCTGGAACAGGACCATAGTAATGCCCCTATGAAAATGTTCAATATGTTATATGTTCCCGAGGGCACAGAAAGCAATCCGGGAGGTGGACATGTACCACTAGTAATGGTGGGGAGGACTTCTCTCGGTTCTATAGAGTAACCATGACTCTATCACTATCTGCCTAGGTGATGAGTATATGTTCATATGTCTATTTGACTTCTAATGGGTGGTTTGGGTTGTGTCTTGGAAAATTTTACATATGTTTATGTAATTCAAAATGTTTATTTTCAATTTTAGAATGATTATATGTAATACTTGTCTTATTCCATTCGGATGAATGTTTAGTAGTCATGCTTACTTATGCAAACTCTTGAAACCATGTATGACAAATACAACATGTTGATACTTCAATTTATATCATCATGATCATATCTAAAATCACTTTGCAAAACTAAACAATATGAGGTTAGTACAATGTCTTAAATTCATGCCTTATACAAGTAGCTTTTGTTCACACTTTGACTTAAGATATATTTAGCAAAGAATTTCTTTACAAGTAGTATGACTGTTGAAATCTATATGCAATAACATGATTTGAAACCAATATATATATGTTAGATTAGTAGTCCATTTTTGGGTTGCTTGCTGAGTCTTCGTTGTAGACTCATACTTGCTTAACATTTCAGGTGAGACGGCGGATCCCGAGGCTTTAGTAGTGGGATCGGGTTTAGAACGTGAGGATTGATTTGTGTAATTGAGTGACATTTGTATGTGAGGAATTACTTATGTATGAACATTGTATTTAAACTACTTAGCTATTGTGGACTTCTTATGAACTATGACCTGGATATTAAAGTTGATGAGATGTATTTATTTCCGCTGCATTAGTATTTAATTGTGAATGAATGAACTGCATTTGATTTAGTGGGGTGTTCCCCATGTAGTATGTCAATGGATTCGATGAGAGTTGGTAAACTGGACCGGGCTTAAGTGGGATGTTACATTATTTTTTGTACATAAAATATCTTGAAAATATTATTAAATATATTCAGAATATTAATGAGTTTTAGTTATCACCAAAACATAGTGGTAAATAAATGAGAGTGGTTCAACATCCATATCTACTTCGAAATGCGGACTTGTGTATGTCGTCCTCCTTGATCCGTAACTAGTGATAAACTTGATCTTAAATCAATCTTGGAGAAGTATTGAGCTCCAGAGATCTAGTCGAACAACTCATCAATACGTGGCAGTGGGTACATGTTTTTGATGGTTAGTTGATTCAACTGCCGGTAGTCGATGCAAAGTCTCATTGATCCATCCTTCTTGCTGACAAACAATATAGGCCCACCACAAGGAGATGCGCTAAGCCTGAAGAAACCCTTGTCCAACAATTCTTGTATCTTCCTTTTCAACTCCTGTAACTCGGTGGGGGACATACGATAGGATGCCTTAAAGACAGGAGCTGCCCCTGATAATAATTCTATGATGAAGTTTACCTCCCTTTTTGGCAGTAAGCTAGGTATGTTATAGGAAAGACATATGGGAAGTCCTTGACAATGGGGATTTCCTCTAGGTTGGGTTTCTTATGTTCTGTCACCACGACAAAAATAAGAAAAGTTTCACAACCTTGGTTGATTAACTTGGAAGCTTTGAGAGAGGATATAAGAATAGGATGTTTATGATAACAGATGCCAAGGAAAGAAAACTTTGGGAGATCAGATTTTATGAAGATAACCCTCCTATGACCACAATTTACATTAGCATCATATTTAATTAACCAATTGACACCCAATATAGCATCGTACCCCTTCATATCTAAGCAAATAAGATCAACATGAAAATTATGCCCTCCTATTATAGTTTCACTCGCAAGGTAGTAGTGTGTGAGTTAGCCCTTCCATAATTTGTTGCATTCCCTACCACTGAGCTTAGTTGCCAGCCATTGCAAAGGAATAATATGATTCATGAGAAGGATAGCAACCAATTAGTTATAAAAAAAGATATGAATAACATTATTTCATTTGTGTATGTGAATTCCTGGTCGTGAAACTAGCACATTCCCAAGCTCTACCCAATCTCTCTAGGTACTGAGGGAAATTTTCCATGACCTAAGTGTAGGGGACGTAGATCACTCAATACCTAGGACTTAAACCTTATTCCTAGATTTGTTTTCCTAGGCTCTGATACCACTAATGTCACATCCCAAATATGACAACGGAAGATTAATTGAGGAGTGAATAGTCAGCAAATAAGTCTCTAGCTATCAATCACATTTAACATAATTAATTTGAACAATCACCGACTTTAAATTTTCAAACTTCAACTATGACTCAATAAAATGAAAATTACATAACATTTCATTTCCTCACCACCTACTACATCAAATTAACACTCAAACTAGAAAACAAAGATATCTAGAGTTGTGGGTCCACTCTTCACTCCGAGGCGTTACCATCGTTAACATGGTTCTCTTCTTTGACATCATTATTACCTAAACTGTTAGGAAAGTAGGTAATGAGCGCGCTCACCTAGTAAGATTTACATATCTTGGTAGCAACAGTTTCCAAGAATGCAAGATGGACATATCATGCTAGCAAGCAAGCATGTAACGAGCAAGAACTTTTAACATGTAAACAATAATTAGTCACGAGTCGTAATGCACATTAAAGATCTATACCACCAAGAATGCACACCATGAACATGTGTAACGAGGTTATGTATCTAGCATTTTCATAAGACAAGTACTCTCAGCGTAGATGCAACGTATCATTAAACCCCATAGTTAACAATATATTTTCGGCTCACCGTCGATAGGGCTAGATTAGAGCCCTTGAACACTCGTCGTGCCCGATCCTGATCAAGCATGGACAATTACAAGAATTCCAAGGAGTCAGTGTACGGTATCATGTCAATAATGATCATATCAATGAGTTCAAGAGTAACTAGTCAAGTGAAATTGATTCCAAGATGGCAGTCTATCAAGAGATCAATTTGGTAATATAACGACTTAGTTTTCTTTTAGTTCACAATTACATTAGTAGATTGGTTTCATGTGTATAAGATCACACTCGTCGAGAAAGTAGATGAGAAAGGAAGTGCATGCTATCTTTGGGAAACTTTATGGACAACCAACTCAGTTTTCATGAGGGAATCTATGGAGTACAAAGACCTATAAAGCCTTGTTAGAAAGGTCCCTAATCTGTCAGAACAGAATGTCTGACAGAGAGGTCCCAATCCGTCAAGAGGGGTTGCCTATCGTGCATGTGTGAAAGTGAAAGGACGTACCTCATGATATTGTTAACAAACCTCGATTTAAACATAACAGAAAGCAATAACAAATCACGACATATGACGAGACAAACAAGATGGTATCAACATGAGTTTATACATATTAACGATATGAAATTTCAGTTTTTATAACAAGCTAGATATCAAATCAAGATGGAATTTTACAATTCACATGATAGAAAGATCAATCAGGATATTTAAGAGCTGTTAGAATAGGTTTCGTGTTGTTAAAGCTTTTACATGGGTTGACAATTTTTAGAGTACTGGACATACGTGGATTAATTGTAACAGTGCACTAGACTAGATTAGACACATCATGATATACTGACAAGACATAAAACATGTCTATAGATGTAACGACCCTCTTTATACCGGTACAATTATACCAATCCACGTCAATATAAAGTATGTCGTCATAGTGAGATATGTACCCAACACAACAAAGTAGGTAGAGATGTAGACAAATAATAAGGAAAGTACAGCGGAAATAAAAGTAATTCTTATTCCACCACTACACATACATCCCATAGTCTATATATCAACAAAGTAAATATATCAAAGTTCACAAATAACCAAGTCCATAAGTGTCACGCCCCGACGCGGAATTTCGAAACGTGCAGCTATATTCGGATCATAAGCAGAACAATATATATCTTTGGATATGGCAACCACATCAAGTAAATCTCATAATAAATTTAAATAACATCTACTTGCTACATAAAATAAACGTCAGAGCCAACCATAGGGCACGTTATACAAATCACATGATAGTCTCAATGAAAAGTAAGCTAATACAGATGCTACTTTGAAGCATTAAACTCTAGACTATGGTTTCATGACAACAGGGATGCTCTTCAGTCTTGCCCTTCCCCTTCAGTTTCCACAAACTCATCGTCACTACCTAAAAAGGGTTAGGAAAAACAAGTATGAGCGTGCTAACGCCCAGTAGGATTTATATCTCATGGTGCAGGCAATGATATAAGTAATTAGCACTTTGTATGAAGCAGGATTATCACAAGGCGAAAGACAGAAGTATGCATAGTATTTCCAACAAGAATAAATGAAGGATTGGAGTAGGACACTCCATAGAATTTTATAATGAATCAGATACTCGCAAAAGCAATGAAAAAGGAATTCAAGAACAAGTACTTATCAAATGAACAAGAACTGGCCATATTCACACAAATATCACAGATTCATATGATCAAACATATCATATCAAACGAAGGCACATTCACACAATCTTGGACACATACCAGTGTCATGCCACACACCACAAGTCCATACTCCCGCAGTTAATAAATACGTTGGGGCACTCTTCCTTAAGACCAGACATGGCCCTTATTTGCACAGGCATTGGTTATTGGACCGAAGTCTCACGTTGTGTCGATCAAACATACATATTATGGCCACAGATTTCCAAGAACAAGCTCACAGTAACAAGGACAAGATCTTTTATAGAGTTCAAAAATATGACAATAGATCAAGAGATCAATCTGGATAGCATATAGACTGGCCTTTAAGTTCCATAGACTTTAGATATTTTAACCAAGACAAACGCGAAGAAGGTCATCCAGTTGTTAATCAAAAAACCTATTTGATATGGGTAGTTCCTATGTAGCATCTCGAAAATTCAATAATTATAAAATTAGAAATAAATCAAAAATGATAATTTTAATATTATCGAAATAGTAACAACGCACGTGCCAATATCGTGTGTACGAAAATATGTCGGACAATTCCATAAAAATCATAGTTCAACTCTAACTAATATTTTTAAATGACTCATGAAAAGATTCGATTGAAGCAAAACCTGATTAGCCAAGTTTAAAGCATTTTGTGACTTATTATCTTAATTCATAAATAAGTCGAAAAATCATTATCACACACACTTAGATGAGTCAAAAAATTAAATAAAAATCATAGATGGATTTCAAATAATATTCTCTAATGACCCATTAAGAAATTTAGGTCAATAAAAATCATTTGGGCTAGGTTTAAGAGTTATTGTGACTTATTATCGTAATGAAGAAATAAATTAGAAAACCCATTATCATGTGTATAAAATGTGAACATAAACTAAATTAAAAATGATGGGTAGACTTTAAACAACGTGGATTGATAGCCCATTATCGGATTTGGACTAATGGACAACTTCTGGCCCATGAATAAAATCAAGTAAGAAAATACCATGAAAATTCGTAACTCTAATTGAGCAGAAAATAGAAAGGGGAAATTAGGGTAAAACCAATGGCAATTAGTCATACTTAGCAACCCAAATTTGTGCATAACCATACTAGGAGGTTTTCTAATGGCCATTCCACTCTAATTGGGATGGGAATCCTCAAATTTGGGAAGTGTCTAACCAAAACTCGGAATTTCCCTTTCCTAGACACAATAGGACTACTAAACAACCCTAACCACTTAAATACTCTTCCTAAAACCCTTGGGGACGAGTTACCTGAGCTGGGGTCGTGTGGAGCAGAGCTTGGACACCTAGGAGGTGGAGATCACCCCCAACCAGAGCTCTCTTCTCTAGCTACTTCTCTGCATCGACCTGTAGAAGACTCTTCTTATCATCGATCAAAGGTAGGTGATCTCAGTCTCAAACTTAACATGACATATACCATAGGAAATCTCTTTAAGTCTACTTTCATTTCCCTCTATTTTTCCCAATTTTCAAGGTCTATGTTAAGAGTATTAAGTGTTTTGCCATCATCGTGTAGTTTTAGGGCTTTTCCTATTAATCTCATGATTCCCGCATCCCTAGGTCAAATTAGGTGCCAAAGCGACAAGGTTCTTCCTCTCTAAGTTCCCAACAAGTTTCCTATTGGCCATTCCGTCTAAAAACCCCTAGAACCTTGCGTTTCAAGCCAAAACACAAGATCGCGCAACCTAGTCCGTGATCTGTCTACCTATTTGTATCGCGACTAGTCCAATGGTCGCGATTCAATGACTTAAATCACGACGAATGTGTCCGTCGCAAATTTGACATGGTTTTTATGATTTGTAGTTGACCAAACATGACTTATAGGTTGACCCTAACCCCCATATACTTTGTTTTGCATGCTATTTTAGTTTTCGGTCATTTGTGAACCGCGACGACGCAACCCGTCGCGATTTGGTCTATTTTTCCCGCCTGTGGTTTCGACATTTATTTTATATTTATTGAACGCATCTGACTAACCCGTCGTGATTTGAACGTGACAGGCAACCCCGTCGCAATTTAGAAGATCGATTGTACATATGTTTTAACCATTTAAGCCTTTGTAATAGGCGACAATTGAACTGTCGTGTATTTTTAAGCCTACCTGAGACCTATTTTATTCAGTGTAGAGTGTAAGGATTGCATGTTATGGTTATAGTAAGCATGTACAACCTATTTTTAAGCCTACCTGAGACATATTTTAGGCAGAAGAGCTACGCCGAAAACAAAAGGAAGGATTTGGAGTTCGAGGTGGGCAAGCATGTTTTTCTGAAGGTTTCGCCTACCCGAGGCGTTGTCAGGTTTGGCAGGCATAAGAAGTTGAGTCCTAGATTCATTGGCCCATTTGAGATTCTTAGGCGGATGGGCAGCGTGGCATATGAGCTAGCTTTACCCCCAGCATTAGCTAGTATTCACCCAGTTTTCCACGTATTTATGCTCAGGAGGTATGTGCGAGATCCGTCTCATGTTATTAGTCACGAGCCAGTGGAGATTCAGCCAGACTTGTCGTATGTAAAGCAACCAGCAGCTATTCTTGATCGGAAGGTTCAGCACCTTAGAAACAAGAGTATTGCGTCCGTGAAGGTGCTTTGGCAGAATTTCTCGCGAGAGGAGGCTACTTGGGAGCTTGAGGATGCTATGAAGAAGTATCCTCATTTGTTTGGTTAGTATTTTCGTTCTAACTTCGAGGACGAAGTTTTCTTTTAGGGGGAGAGGGTGTAAGGCCCTCGAACTTTGTTCATTTTACTTGAACTTTGTTATGATTATACTTATTTGATTTTGTGTAGTCTATAATTATTTATTTACTTATGTGTATATGTAAATATGTGTTCATTTATGTACATATTGTCTTTATTTAATTCTATACATATTGTAATAATGTTGTACATAGTGTATGTATTTTTGTGTATGTAAGTTTATAGATCTTTTTGTTTTCTGGCCGAAATCCCAGTTAACGTCATTATCCCTTGACGTTAAGGGCATGTTGACGGCAACGAGCATGCCGTTTATTTCATGTTGACGTCTAGATCGATGGACGCTGACTCCCTGTAAACGGCAGCAAAGTGGCAGTATACTTCTCCATTTTTGTTGCGATTTCAGATCTGGAAACGGCTGCGTTTTCCTCGATTCTGGATTAGGAAACAACCCTCCAACGGTAGGATCCCAATTTACGCATTACCCTAACCCATTAGCTCTATAAAAACACCCAGATTCGGCCGAGTTAGGTCTTTTGGCTCTTGAGAAAACCTAGGGTTTTTTTTGTGGGAAAAACTGAACTTTGCAAGGCTCGATCTGGCGACTTGGGAGTTCTTCCGGCGATCTACATCGACTGGGAGGTGCTCTCATCATTAGTGAATCTTCTTCGACTCCGGTGAGCGGTCTGCATCAACACAAGAACCGGATCCGGGAGGAGTTTGTGCATCTTCTTGGCTTGGCTGAGGAGAGCTTCTTCGACCTAATTAACCTATTAGAGAATTTTTCAAAGGTAAGTAATCAAGGGATTTCATCCCTACCCATGTCCTTTAGGTCCTAGGAATTTTCTAGATTTTCCCTCGTGTCCTGGAACCCCCAATTCGTCAAGTTATGTGCGTTCAGTCTGTGTTTCTGCAGACAGGAACTTGATGGCAAGCTTGTTACCGTCAAGATCTTGGGTTAACGGCAACATCGTGTGCCGTTAACCTTGGTTGGCGGCAACCCCCTCGCCGCCAAGTTCTTCAGGTTTTTCAGATATATGTATTTGAGCTATGTGCTGTGAATTTCGGACCTATTGTTGTCTGTACATGCTGTAAATTTTCTGGTTGGTCAAGTATGGTCAGTGAGTCTTATCATAAGGTTCGGTCGAATTTTTGTGCATAGTTATATTTAATATAATTTCTATATTAGAGAAATGAGCATGATTTAACCATATTTAATTCTGAATAAATGAAATTGTTGCATGTTAGAGTTTCAGAAATTTTCCATGATATTGGGCAAGTTTTAAAGCTGTTAACACCGGCTGTTTTGTTGTGAACCATGCTAAAAGGAAATTCTTGATAAATCTGCGTGAGAACTATTTAATTTGTTAAAATTAGTTTCACAGTTTCGAAAAATATGAAAAAATAGAGGTGATATGTTACATGCAAGGAACCTATGATAAAAATTTGGTACTGTTTTGACAACTGTGAGTATTGTTCATCTTTAAAAGAGTAATTAGACCATGCTAAGTGTGTGTGAATTTAATATGTGAAATTCGATGTTTAGCAGCATGTTAGGGCTTTATTATAGTTTATTCTTCACTGTGAACCAGTAACATTGAGTTCTGTAACTGAAGCATGTGTATGTGTTTAAAACATATGTAAATGGATTATAAGTGCATGTACATAACGTAAACCATGTGGATAAGTGAAAGTAATGTGTTTAATGTGAAATTATGCCGATATTGACACTGCTACCATAGAGGGCTATGGAGCCGTACTGTAGTAAAGTCCCTATGGGAAGGCTCAATGTGTTGTGATATCCTATGGGCATTAGGATGAAATCTTGGAGGTGGACAAGTACCACTGGTTAGGGTGGAGAGGACTTCTCCCGGTTCTACGCAGTTAACCAAGATTCGTCACTGTGTTGCCTAGGTGACAGGTATGTGTATGTGATGTGTGTCCTCCTTATGGTAGTTTGGACTATATGTCACGGTAATTAAGTGTAAAAAGTGTGAATATGAGAATTATGTAAATGTGAAATATGAGCTTGTGATAGTGTAATGTGAATGTGTTAGCATGTGAAAAGATGTGAGCTTGTGTAAATATGATTTAATTATATTAAAACAGCAAGCTAAACATGTGATTAAGTGTTGTGAATGCATGTGAAAATGATTAGATATCATGCTAGGTGTGTTATTTACCTTGTACATATTTCCATATTCTAAATTGGTAGAATTGTGCAATGATATGAATAGAGTTTGAACTATAAAACATGTTACATGTTATGTGTATAAAGCATGTGTAGGTTGTTTATGGTTATTTGTAAATTGTTATAAGCATGTACCATGTATTCTTCCTTATTGTTAAAAGATAGCATATGTGTGTGATATGTGTAAGGGTGTATCTTTGGATTGATTGCTGGGTCTTTTAGAAGACTCATACTTGTTTTGACGTACAGGTGAGACAAATGTCCCCGTTCTTGAGGAGGACATAGCGAGGAGCAACTCCGAGCGCGAGGAGTAGCTTCACTTGTAGATATTACTACCTAGTTACCTTCTTTTCATAGTATGTAATCAAATGTGATGGACAATGTATTTTATTTGGAGTTGTAATAATGTGGACATTGTTATTTCTTCTATTGCTATATAGACTATGGATTATGTGATGATGATGGAATGAGAATATTTATTTATTTCCGCTGTATTTTTTTGATATTTATGTACATCTCAATCTATTGTTATTGTTGGGTAAATGTCCCACTGTAATGACGCCCTTTATATCGACGTAGATTGATATAATCGTATCGATATAAGGTGGGTCGTTAAAAAATCACATATGGATTGCAGGATGCTTTCAAAATGCGTAAGAGGGACAAGACGCGTTCACTATCAAGTCGCGTCTTGATAGTAGGACTCGTTAACTGGTCTCTTAAAATATGCACGCAGATCGAGGGGAAATGTTTGGACAAGAAAAGAATAAATTGTCTATTATATTGGATGCCTATTTCATAAAGCACAAAACCTAAGACAACACACAATTTGATGCATACAAGGGAACATGACACTATCAAGGTCCGTTTTGAATTACATCAGGCATACATGAAACGTTCAAAGGTAATTGCATCCTCACGATAGGACGTGATAAGAATCTCCCTATCTATGTCCACTTGTTTAGACGCGATTTAGGATTTCAACTCGAAAACATGCAAAAAGCATTGTAAGATCGAGTTTTGGCTTATAATTTGAGGTTTTAGGGGATTTTAGACAAACTTTCAACATGAAAATTGTTGGAAAGTCGACGTAGAAGGACCCTATGCCTTTGGTTTGGATCAATTTGACCTAGGGATGCATAAAACATGAGTTTGGGGACAAGAACCCTAAAACTACACAACGGTGTCAAAATGCTTATTGCTCATTATGGACTCAATAACAATTGGGGAAAATATATGCAATAGAAAGTAGACTCGGAGAGCTTTCAGATGGTGTATGGTAAGTTTTGTTAGTGCCCAAGACCACCTACCTTTGACCAACCCAATTATTCATGTCTTGATCTATTTTTTTATCCCTCTTTGTAATTTATTATTTAATGTCCGAACATACATTTTTTTTAATTCCATTGCAATATCTGACATGTTATAATAATTTTTTATTTATTTATATTTTAAAAATTCAGATTGTTATATCCTTCCCCACTTAAAAGAATTTGATCCTCAAATTTATAGAACAAAATTTATCACTTAGTTCATACTTAAATTTCTTCTTCCTAACTTGCATCAAGTCTCCCCCACTTAAGACTATGCATGTAAGGCATAATTTGTAAAGTAGATCACTATCAAGGATATGTGATTATCAACCTTTGAACTAACTATCCTGAGACTCTACCCAATCTCACCGGGTGCTTACAATGAGCCTAACTTAATGCTAGATACAAACCTTATGATTCCTAAATACTCACGACCAAGATCCTTTAACTTAGGGTCATAACATAAGCTCTAATGTATCCTAGGACTTTAGGAAAGTCTAGACTCTGATACCACACAGTCAGACCCTTGATTTTAGCAGTGGAATTAATGGGGAACATGATAAACAAACATGCATTCAGAAGCCATAGACAAATGACTAATATCAGTAAGGCCCATAATTCAATAATCAAAATATAAAAAAATTACTAATTATAAATAAATATTACAATTTCCAATGTCAAAATAAGAACGACTTCTACTTACTAGTCTATCTATCTCTCAAAGAAAAGTAAAAATTACAATAATGATCATTCTCTTTATTTGTACCATTTGATGCTTCTAACCCATTGTATTAATTGCATTTCGCACATGCAGTGTGCTCTTTATAATATATAGATGGATAGCAGCGATGAATTAGAGTACAAGTGATGATCTCAATCTAAACTCCGCTTGATGATACAGGCGTCCAAGTATCCACATCGTTCACTCCCAACTTAGTATGTAGCAAGATTCTGCTTCTGGAGCTGATAAAAATGAGGTGCAGCTTCTATAAGCCAAGATGGATCAATCGCAAGGACATTGCGCATATACTGCTTATCGGTTGAAATGATGGAATGGTAGATCACCCACTTTGGATTGACTCTGCCAGGACAAAATGCAGAACTTAGGTGAATTGCAGTGTTTTATAATGTGGTATGATAAATTTTGGCTACAAAAATTGGCATACAAACTGGAGAAATGTTGCATAATAAACCCAAAGCAAGCCAAAGTCCTCCACACTAGTTATGTAGATGAATTTAGTTCAATCAAATAAACAAACTTTCCACTACCTGAATAGGATAGATGATGGGTGGATGTATACTTCTTGAGAGCCCCTGATACTTTTGTACATACCATTCTGACTGAAGGTCTACAAGAAATTGCAGAAACAATGAGCAATTTAAGCAACTAAAATGGCGAGTTCCTGAGTTAAAACATCTAATTCGGAAATTTGAAGTGATAGGAAAACTACCGGTGAGTTGATCCTAGAATATATAGGCATATCTAAGCTCATAGAGTCTCACTACATATTATATTAACAGATTCTATCATAAAGTCAAAGTCTTTCACGATTACAAACACAATATTTGAGCATTTATCCCCAGAATGATCCCAACCTTTTTAGCATAAACATTATTCAAACTTTGGCGCCAATGTCTAAACTATTGATATTGGAGTTTCAAGGTATTATGATGTTCTTTTTTGTTTTAGAGGTCTCTTGTCAAAGAGGGGAATGAAGTGGTTAAAATATAAAAAGATTATTGTTATTCATTTAGAGAACCGTTTAAGCATGTGAGAAGGGACAAGCTCCTCTACTGCAGAGAAAAACAGGGGAAAATTGATGGAAAGGACCACTTCTAATCAAATCTACTGAGGATATCCTGTGCATAGAGTTATAGTGGCACACAGAAGAAATGTTTTGCCAATACATGAATGCCATCCTCTTAAAACATTGTGTTGTTCAAGCCCTTAAATCACATAAGGGGTTTATAAGAGATGAGAAAAAGAGTCGTGAGATCAGAGGGTAAGACTAAACATGAGAGGTCAGAGAGTACAAAACCATGTTAATTCAGAACACAGGTAAGAAACACATTCCATGGGATATGCGTTTCAGAAAAGATTGTATCACTAGAATGTGAAGGTAAAGGAAAAACATAGCCATGTACAAGTGTGCACATGCACATGCGTTTGTATGTGTGTGTGTGAGTGAGAGAGAGAGCCAAATGATCAAGAAAGGAAACTTTTGGTCTCATCTCAAGTGTGAAACCTCCAGCTTCACCACTTGAGAAGCCTCCTGCTTCACCATTGCTTATGTAATTTATCTGCCAGCTTAGTGCTGAGGGTGTGCTGCAGACATCGAGTCTTTGGATATCTATATTCATTTCCATGATGTTTGTCTCAATATTCTGCTTTGATGCCTTTGCACCTAGCCTGAGGAATATTTTCAATGGTCTGTGTTTGGTGCTTCAAGTTCAGTGCTACTAGAGGGTGACTGTGTCACATACATGGACATGACTGAATAGACTACCATCTAAAGGTAAGCTTGATGCAGCACTGACCTATTAGTTTTAGATAGTCTAGTTCATAGGACAAGCAACCGTAATGCAGAGGATATGGGAATTATGGTGTTATTGTCAAACATCTGGCCAAAAACGCATGACTAACTTGATAGTGTTTTCACATGGTCTGCCTTGTTATTATGTTCCGACTACATTCTGACTGACCACTGTTATATAGATAGCATAGTTTCTCCATTTACCGTATAATTCTACATTTGGATTTGCATATATTGCTACCTGTCATCTGTTCTATTTTGAGTAATACTTGCTGCACTCCAGGTGTGCAACAAGGCTGATGTGGCTTGCTCAACCCCCATGTTGTTGGTCCACGTGGTGGTCACAAGACATAGGATGAAACACATCCTTGGGACATTATCCTTGTCGTACACATAGATGTGCAACAAGTATTACTTTTCTATTAATGTCTCTACTGGCAACAGACGTGTACAAATTATTTTCATTTTTTTTTTGTTCCTGTAGTCAGGCAGTAAAATGTTACAGCTCCGCAGGCACACAAGTGTATGCAGTGACATTTGCTAACCTGATTTTTGTCACTATAACTTATCTTTCTACAACTGTGTTATTGGTGAGCTCTTACAGATATTTACTATATTACCTGAATTTGGCATGACATATAGTTGTTATAATTTCCTGTTCTTTTTTGTATGCAGAAGGCCTGCATCTATATACATGATTAATTAAGCATTTGAAATTCTGTTTATTCTTAGTGTTCTCTATCAAGTTGGATGAGGCTCCCTCCTCTTTATCTGACTATAAGCACACATAAAAAATGCACTATGGAAAATATACCAAGGCACAATATGCTCTTATATGAACCTTAAAATGACATTTAGCATCTCCAGTGTAAAGGTAATTAGAAACAACATAGAACCTTCACATCTGGAACTGAAGAAAGGTATTTGGAATCATATTAGATTTCTGCACTACTCACTTCCAAACGGCATGCATGAGCAAAGAATCCTGCAATGACAGCTTTCCTAATTGCCTGAGAGTTTTAGCAATACAAGTGTCAGTGGGAACTGCCAGAATCTTTAAATGCTTGTAAAAATAAATATTCATATTGATCCTAGCTTGAGAAACAATGAGATAAGGATAGAAATATATACAAGTACTAAATAATGATGAAAATATGTCAAAATTTTCAAGTCGGTTATCAAGTTAGAGACAGAAAGTTATTCATCAGAAGTTATGGGCCTATGGCATTAATGATGTACTTCAGTTCCCAACATGGGCACAAAAATCAAACATGAGGATAAGAGGGGTATATAGCTAACTCTTTATCCACATGCATGTAAAGTGCTGACAGAATGGTACTAAATAAAATATGACAAATTTTAGCAACCACACCAGTAACTAGAAACTAAAAATGGAGCGATTCTGTTATGAGAGTACCACAACCAAAGCTGATATACTACTATTGAACCCTGAAAAGTTTGTGGTGGATAGCTACAAGGGGAAATGCCAAAATCCATTTACAATGATCCAATGGTTACTTAGGTAGCCCTCCTGGTTGCTTAAGTAATATGGATAGAGTCCCTTTTGAAGGTGACTTAAAGATGAAGTAAGTGTCATTATTACTTGAGTGACCCCATGGTAGCTTAGGTAATATTAGACCCAAGTTCCTTTCAAGCTAAGGAAGGGAATTTATTCATTAAGTTGGCAGCAAGCCTCTCCAGTGAAGCAAAGTTCAGAGAAGAATAGCGCTTCGAGGAGGACACGTCATGGAAGAAATCCGGCAGCACAAGGTCAATAAGACCAAATGTGAAGAACATGTACAAAGAACACGTGCAGCAGAAGCTCCAAGCACTTGCAAATCCAACTCTTCGCCGAGAAATCTCCGAGGAAAAGGGGCAAAGCTTCAGCAGCACCAACATCCCCCTAAGAAGACATGAAGGGCCTATTTATAGGCAAAAAAATCCCCATGTAGGGCCGATGGGACTTACCATCGGTTCCCTTAACCGATGGTACCTCTCATCGGTTAGGGGGATTCGTTAGGGGGAATCCCCTAACCGATGGTACCTCCCATCGGTTGGGGGGAAAGAACCCCCAATTGATGGTAGAATCCCCCAACCGATGGGACAGTCCCATCGGTTAAGGGGAATCTCCCCCTAACCGATGGAACTTCCCATCAATTAAGGAGGAGACTCCTTAACCGATGGGGCTGTCCATCGGTTAAGGGGATGAATTCCCCCCTCATCCCTCTCATGTAAAGGGGCTAAAACCCTATAAATGTGCATGTAGCCCCATAGGGGCAAAGGATCTTCCCCCATCCTTTTCCTGGTTTTCCCGGAAAGAATGGAAGAAAAATCTGAAAAAAGCAAAAAGCTCTTCCCCAAAGTCCTAGCTTGCTCTCAAAAGGTTCTTCCGCTCGGTGTGAAGGTATCCGCCCTCCCTCCGCTCAGTGTGAAGATATCCGCCCTCGGCAAGCGCAAAAGAAACGGAGGTCGTCTCCATCCGGCTACGAAATCTCCTTATCTCCCCCTCCATGTCGAGCTAGTCTCCCTGGAGGGTTTCAAAAAAATCTTAATGAAACCCATACCTCCACATCGAGCAAGTCTCTGTGGAGGTAAAAGTTATATCGTGTGCTTTGGTGTTTAAATACCTTCCATATTGAGCAAGTCTCTATGGGCATAGGATATTTAAACATCTTTGTTCTCGTGCTCTAAATACTTCCATGTTGAGCAAGTCTTCATGGGTATAAGCATTTAAATGCATATGTTCTTCCCACCCGTCGAGCAAGTCTCCGGGAAAGGTGAGTGTTTGTGCTCATATGTATATGTTTTCTAAAGGAAACTCTGCCTAAGCGGAGGTTCTGCCCGAAAATATATCCATATGTTCACAAATATTGTGCTCATATGTATATATTTTCTAAAGGAAACTCTGCCCAAGCGGAGATTCTGCTCGAAAATATATTCATATGTCCACAAATATATGTTCATATGTATATGTTTCTCAAGGAAACTCTACCCAAGCGGAAGTTCCACTTATAAGCATACTCATATGTTCATAAATTATATGTGTATATGTGCATATTTCAAGGGGAGACTCTGCCCATACGGAGACTCTGCCCTAAAATAATACAACCATATACCCATCAAATAAACATTCATATGTTTATACGGTAACTCTGCCTATGCGGGAGCTCTGCCCAAATTCATAATATACTCAAATACCAGATAAATCCACGGGTATACACCCGCTCATTCCCCAAATCATATGTCAAACCCTCCAAAGGAATTCATTCTCTTTTCAAAATGAAGTCCTTTCCTCAAAGCAAATATTCTTCTTCAAAATGAAATACATTCTTCAAAAAAAAAAAAAAAACAAACAAACACCATTTCCAAATCAAAATCCATTTTGTCCGATAAAAAAGGTAAAATACCGCATTACTATTTTCTAGAAAATGCAAAACCTCCCGACTTTGCTATCAATAGTATTCGGGTTAAAACTGATGTAAAAATAACATCAAAGGCTTTTAATCCAATGTAAACAAAACATCGATTCCGATCGATGGAGACAAGGGTCCAACACACGTTACCATAATTGCCTGATAAAATAAAATCGCGGAACCAATAAGTTCAAAATAAAACTGGCGCACTTGTCCATTCCATGGACATAAAACTTTCTCTCCGCATTGCGCGGATTTTAATTTTTGTCTGTTAGACAGGCTGGCACGCCCCGCAAGGATAAATAAAGAAATAAAAATCAAATCAAACTCAAATACCAAATAAAAAACATACACGAAAATTTTCGCATCCAACAGCTGGCTTCGCCAGGTGGGACCCCTTCTCAGCATTCATAGCAAAAAGTTGAGGTTTATGCATTCTCTTATGAAAGTTTTAATGCCGGTGTTTTCCTTGAAGGTGAAACTTGGACCAAAAAGAAAGTTCAACCTGTTGGAGATGGCCGTCACCTACGGACCGCTCGTCGTCAACAACCATGCCAGGTTCGGCTACCTGGTGACTCCGATTGTGTTCGGAGACTTCCTAGCCATCGTCGGGTCCCCTTACTTCTTAGGGGTGGTCCCAGCCCAACAAGAGGAGGGCACTGCTCAAAAGTCTCCCTCCAACAAATCAACAAAGAAGACCGGCAGGATTTGTCACGTCCTAATAAAAGTCTATTTATCGGAAATGGCAAATATTAGGCACGAAAATAAAACTAGTGTCTATTCATTTACAGCAAAATTTAGCGGAAGCATTATTACATAAGACTCCTCAATACAGTCTAGGTGAGGAGTAAGAAAACAGTAACTTTATTTTATTACAATCCATGGGTTTAACTCTAAAGAAAATAAAACAGCTGGCTTCGTGAGGTCGGATGATTCTCTCAGCACACCATTCCCCTTAAGCTTCACCCCCATCTTGATCACCTGAAAATGTAGGATGTGTGAGCTAATTAGCCCAGTAGAATTCAAATCCTATAATCAAAAGGATTAAGCTATAAATGAACAAGGTAAAAGACTCAACTGATATCAAAGGAGGGCAATTAAACATCTTAACATGACAGTGAATTTGAAACGGTAGTACTATAACACAGGGCAAGCTCAGGAATTTACAATGAAACTCATGTTCTGATTCATATAACGTTCACACAGGACAGATAACATGATGACCACAATCAAACAGTATTGATGCAATGCCAAACATCCAGGTATCCTTTATCGTTCCGTACGACCATTAAATAATTTCGGGTGCTCCTCTAGGGACTGGACCAGCCCCACTTGCACTGACATATAATGTCTCAACTAAGTCCAAAGACCCAAAATTGTCATCACAAATTATTTCTGGTAAATCTCAAAGGTATACACAAGTACTCAGATTTCACAGGTAACAAAGGTTTAGAGATTAATACCAATAATTCCAAAAGGTTGTAGCCATGTAGGAAACAATCAACTTGGGGTGTTTAAGAATAATTCAAAGCTAAAAGAATGATTCCTCATAGTGGTATATGTTGTGTTAAACAGGTCGCACTAGATCCACTACTGTCCGTAGTCGACACTACTGGACTGATAGGCCAACACTACTTGTTTGTCAAGCCAGTGGTGTCGACACAAGTCAGGTGTGTGTCGACACTGCCACTGCTTCCAGAAGGCAGTGAAGAGCAAAGGAGTCAGTGGTGACTACACAGATCAGGGGTGTGTCGACACTACCACTGCTTCCAGAAGGCAGTGAAGAGCAAAGGAGTCAGTAGTGTCGACATAGGTCAAGGGTGTGTCGACACTACCACTGCTTCTAGAAGGCAGTGAAGAACAAAGAAGACAGTGGTGTCGACACAGGTCAAGGGTGTGTCGACACTACCACTGCTTCCAGAACACAGTCAGAAGGAAAGAAAAAGAGGAAGAAGAAGAATCCTACAATATGGGTGGTATGAAAAACTTATGAAAGGAAGATTATTGTATATATAACCCTTCTAAGAGGCTTTTCCTTGCATCTAGTAAGATATCCTTTGCAAGTACACTTGCCTCGGACATGAGTATTAGCTAAAACATGAACACAATGGACAGAAAGACATACCTAATGATCTTTACAGAACACCAATCAAGGGGTAAATATGGTAGATACTCAGACTCAGGATTCTAACAAGGAAGGAGACGTGATTACAGAAAAGAAAATTCTCTCTACTAGTTTCAACAACACAAATCAGAACAGATGCAAGGTAAACACTTAAACACAAGGTTCTTAGCAAAAGAAGCAGACTAGAAGGAGAGAGGATAGTGAGAATCCTACAACAACACATGATGCACACAAGATTCTAGAGATACTTACAGAAATCAAATAAGAACTTGAGAGCTTGAACACCTAAACAATAACTTCTATAGTATGTTCAGGGGTAAGAGTAAGAGAGGAAAGGAAAAGAATCCTACATGCTCTTGGAAGGTAATACTTTCTCCTCGATGGTTCACAGTTGGTGGAGGGAAGATGATAATGGGGATGCAGTAGTTGCAGTCCACGATATCAACAGCTAGAAGGTCTTCTAGTATGAGCAATGGAGGCAGCAACTCCAGCAGCAGCAGTCCCCACAAGGCAACGGCAGCACAACAACCAATTACCCACACAAGGGTGTAAACCTCACTATAGCTGGAGCTTCTTCTCTAGGCAAGCAGCAGCAAGAACAAACGAGAGAAAAGGTGCATATGAAGGGTGAGGGGGTGCTTTTATAACCCAGCCACCTTCCATGCACAGCAACACCTCCCATGTCCAGGTGTAATAGTAAAAACGATTTGGTTTTTACTATTACACATGGCTCATGCAACCTCTCCCATGTCTACACATAGGCCACCAACGTGTGAGATGTTTAACCCTTAATAACATGGGCTTACGTAGCCCATGTTGCGTAAGCATGGAATAAATCCCAAAAATCCTTACCATAAATGGTCCATAATTCAGTTGGCCTAATAATCCTTATGTAAATATATTCAAATGATGTCCATTTGTGTTAAAATTTCAGCCATAGGCTAATGGAATGGTTTTACAAATTATGGTGATTTTAGTTTAATTTTTAGAATTTATTTTGCACTGGATGAAAAATCGCCTGGAAAATAGTTACGTCAGCTTAATCTCGAAATCCGTACGTCAACAAATCTGGATATTTACATTTCTGATATCACCATGTTTTTCTGGAAATTATGGTGTTTTCGGATTTCGTTTTCGTTATAGAATTCCAGTGTTGCCCTGTCGGAGCGTGTACCTCTGAGTACGACACTAGGATAACATTTATTAACACTAATTAATCTCAGATTTTATTTATTTCCCTCTCATAATAATAGTGAAGTCTAATAACCATATTATTCATGTTTTCTAGCAAATAAAATTTTTCGGGGTGTTACAACTCTCCCCCACTAAAAGAAATTTGATCCTCTAAATTTTAATAACATGAGAGTATGGTTACTGACCTGTAAACAATTTCGGATACTGGATCTTGATGGCATTTTCCAGTTCCCACGTTGCTTCTTCTTGTCCTCGCTTATTCCACTGAATCTTTAACAATGGAACTTCCTTATTCCGTAGTTGCTTAATCTTCCGATCCAGAATCTGTACAGGTCTTTCTTCATATGCCAGATTTTCTTGTACCTCCAGATCTTGGTACTCAATAATGTGTTTTGGATCATATACATACTTTCTTAACATTGACACATGAAAAATATCATGTACATTGGATAACTGTGGTGGAAGTACCAGTTGGTAAGTCATTTCCCCAACTCTCCTCAGTATTTCAAATGGTCCAATATATCTTGGACTCAATTTTCCCTTAATACCAAATCTTTTGATTCCTCTTCGGCGTGATACTTTAAGGAACACATGTTCTCCTTACTGAAATTCTAGCTCCCTTCTTTGTCGATCGGCATAGCTTTTCTGTCGGTCTTGGGCAGCTTTCATTCGGTCTTGCACTAACTTAATAATTTCTGTCGTCTCTTGGATCATGTCAGGTCCAAGAATATGTGATTATTTTAATTCCACCCAACACAATGGTGATCTGCATTGCCGACCATACAAAGCTTCAAATGGTGCCATTTGAATAGTAGACTGGCAGCTATTATTATAAGTAAATTCCATAATTGCTAAGTGAGTATTCCAGTCATTTCCGAACTCTAATATACAAGCACGGCATATATCCTCAATAATCTGATTTACCCGTTCCGTCTGTTCGTCGGTTTGAGGATGAAATGTTGTACTAAACTTCAGTTTAGTTCCCAATGCATCTTGTAGTTCTTTCCAAAAATGTGAGGTGAACCTCGCATCTCTATCAGAAATTGTCCTTTGGAATTCCATGTAACCGTACAATTTCTTTCATGCACAGTGCTGCTAAAATACTAACAGACCATCTTGTCTTAATTGTTAAGAAGTGAGCTGATTTTGTAAGTCGATCAATGATTACCCATATCGCATCGTATCCACTTTGTGTTTTGGGTAACCCCACAATAAAATCCATACCGACACTGTCCCATTTCCATTCTGGTATCTCAAGAGGTTTTAACTTTCCTGCCGGTTTCTGGTGTTCGGCCTTGACTTTCTGACATGTCAAGCATTTAGCTATGAAATCCACAATGTCCTTCTTCATGTTACACCACCAGAAATGTTTCTTTAAATCTTGATACATTTTGACAACTCCTGGGTGGATAGTGTAATGTGACCGATGAGCTTCTTCTAATATTTGCTTCTTAATCTCAGAGTTATCCGGTACACATAACATGTTCCGGAACCGAAGATTCTTATGTACATCTTCATTAAAATCAGGTATGGAAGCCAATTTCTCTCTAATTTCTGTCAATATAGGATCATTGTCCTGTTGTTCTCCAATTTGTTTTAACAAGTCTGACTGCACTATCAAGTTATCAATTACAACTATTTCTTCCTGTGGTTCGGCCTTCAAACTTAATGTGGAAAATTCCTCCAACAATTTCCACTCCTTAACTTGCAATTGGAATACCTTGGCTATAGGATTCCTACTGAGAGCATCAGCCACAGTATTACCTTTTCCCGGATGGTACTCAATTTTGAAGTCATAATCCTTGATATACTCTATCCATCTTCTTTGTCTCATATTCAGTTCTTTTTGTGAAAATAAATACTTGAGACTCTTAAGATCGGAGTACACTATGAATTGATTATCATACAAATAGTGTCTCCAAAGTTTAAGAGCAAAAACTACTGCGGCCAATTCCAAATCATGTACTGGGTAATTTTTCTCATGAGTCTTCAATTGTCTAGATGCATAAGCGATAACTCTGCCTTCTTGCATCAATACACATCCCAGTCCAATGTTCGAAGCATCGGTATAAACCTCAAATGTTTTGCCTTCTACTGGCAAAGCTAAAATTGGTGCAGATGATAGACATTCTTTTAATAATTGGAGTGCTTGTTCACAACTCTCACTCCACTCAAATGCAATTCCTTTTCTAGTCAATTGTATGAGAGGCGAAGCAATTCTAGAGAAATCTTTAACAAACCGCTGGTAATAATTGGCCATACCCAGAAAACTTCTTATCTCAATGAGGTTCTTAGGTTGCTCCCACTTCTGTATAGTTTCAATCTTTGAAGAATCTACTGACAAACCTTCTTTAGAAATAATATGTCCTAAGAACATCACTTGCTTCAACCAAAACTCACATTTACTGAACTTCGCATACAATTTGTGCTCTCGTAACAGTTGCAAACTAATCTGCAAATATGCTTCATACTCTTCTATGCTCTTAGAATAAATCAGTATATCATCAATAAATACAACTATAAACTGATCCAAATAAGATCTGAACACGTCATTCATCAAACGCATAAATGCAGTTGGTGCATTTGTCAATCCAAACGGCATAACAACAAATTCGTAGTGCCCATATCTTGTTCGAAAAGTTGTTTTATAAATATCCTGTTCCGGAATTCTGAGTTGATGATACCCAGATCTTAAATTAATTTTGGAGAAACACTGAGCTCCAGACAATTGATCAAATAAGTCGTCGATTCTTGGAGGTGGATATTTGTTCTTAATGGTTAATTGATTCAATTACTTGTAATCTATGCATAATCGCATAGTACCATCCTTCTTTTTAACAAATAACACCGGAGCACCCCAAGGTGAGGTACTGGGTCTAATGAATCCCTTTTCTATCAATTCCAACAATTGCCTTTTTAGTTCTTCTAACTCTTCCATCGACATTCTATAAGGTGTTCTTGAAATTGGTGTAGCACCTGGTACTAACTCAATTGAAAAATTCATCTCTCTACTAGGTGGCAAGCCAGGTAACTCTTCAGGAAAAACATCAAGAAATTCCCTTACTACCGGAATATCTTCCAATCCAGAAGTGTTCACAAAAGCCAATATCCCTGACAACCTTTTTGTACCAATTTACATGCTTTGACTGCTGAAATTATAGGTATTTTCCTTGTACGGGGTTTATCAAAAGTCATGGAGTTCCTTTCCTAGAACGGTTACTTGTCTTAATTGGCAATCTAAGTTTGCATGATGTTTAGATAGCCAATCAACCCCAAGGATTACATCATAATCCCACATTTCAAGACATATCAAATCACCGGGTAAATTATGCCATTTGACTAAGATTTGGCTGGCAGGGTAATATTCTTTAAGTTCTTACCCTCACTCAAAGAAGTTGCAACCTCAAGCTGTGTACGTAATGTAACTAATTTTACTTCCAAAGATTTAGCAAACTCATAACTAATAAAAGAATGCGTAGCCCATGAATCAAACAATACATACGCAGGTTTTGAGTTTACTAATAATGTACCTTCTATCAGTCCGCCTTCTTGCGGAGATTCAGGTTCCACATCCTGAATGGCTTGTAATCTTCCTTGCTTAACTCAGGGGTTCTGATTTGTTGGTGCATTCTTGGTCATCGGACAATCCGGAATTCGGTGTTGAGTACTCCCACAGCGGAGACATGCACCCAACCTACGCCAACAGTTCTCAGCCTTATGCCCACTGAGATGGTAATGTTTACGAACATCTTTACCTCCAACTGGAGCTTTTCCGGCCTTCTTAACAATTTGCTGAACCTTCGAGGCATTCCACGACTCATACTTCCTCTTGCGATCCGAAGATCCCTCTCCAGACCTTCCTCTAATCTTATCCACGGTGTCATTTGCAGCTTCTAATGCTAAAGCTCTTTTAACCCTTTCTGAATACGTAGTAATCAAATGAGGGGTTAGTTGCATAATGAAGTTGGGACGTAGTCTGTTCATAAATCTCTTGGCCTTCAGTTTTTCTGTGGCTATAAGGTGTGGAGCATACTTTGACAGTCGGGCAAACCGGACCTCATACTCCGACACCGACATCCTGAGTTGCTTCAAACTAGTAAACTCATTTGCTTTTCTTTCCTGAATTACCTCAGAGAAATACTGATCATTAAATAGTTCCACAAATTCTTCCCAACCAATCTGGTTTAGGTCCTCGAAGGTGGATTCCACTATTTCCCACCAAGCTCGGGCATCCCGATCCAACTGAAAAATCGCTAAATGAATCTTCTCTTCTTCGGTACATTTGATCACTTTAAAAATCCACTCAATATATTCCAACCAATTCTCAGCCTCGTCTGGATCCGTGGTACCCGCAAATCTTGGAGGGTCCAAACTTTGGAAATCCTTAAATAGACTTGTTCTGTTATGGCTATTACTCTTGGCTACAGTTCTCATTACTCGGGTCAAATCGTGCATCGAATTTTCCATTTTCTTCCAATTAGCATCACTTCCATCCATGATTAATTGAAAGAGTATCTGAGACATCTAATAATGTATACATTAATTCCGTAATCAAACCATGCTCACATTCATCATATACAAACTTTGAATGTCACATAACACACTATATTCCTTTAACTAGTCAAAATATTTACATTACATTAATACTAGCACCATTGTTTCATAAACTGAAAATGTTCACAACACTCCTCCTACTAAACCAAAATATTTATATTGTTATCAACACGTCTAACCTCTCACTTCACATATACATGGAGGTTATATGTACAACCACCACTTAAACAAAAAGAGAGGTTTACAAAAATAAGTTGCCTAATTCCATTTCTATCTTCAGGTTAGGTCTACAACAGACTCCACAGACGGCAGTTGCTATTCTCCTCCAGCCCTATGGTACAGCTCTCTTGCCGCTTCGGTCAACATCTCCCAATATCCCTCGACCTGATGGAGCAACATGTCCTGCCCCAACTTCAAATTGTCCAGACTGTTCATGACCTGGGTCATGGTATCTAGAGAGGCATGTGGATTACCCGCAAGGAATGCGCCTGCAGTCAGATTTAGCACTTCCTCTTTAATTTGTACGTGGGCTTCCCTTTGGGCTTGGGCATATAGTTCTATGTCTTGGCGTAGCATTTCCATTGATGCCACCAATCTTTCTTGTGCATTCATGTCTATGCTGAAATAAATAACAAGTTAAGTATCTACGCAGTTATAAAAACATTATTGCCATTATAGCTAATCCCAAGTTTCTACCCTAACTTACTGGTTATTCCCTAGGTTTATCGACCTAAGGCTCTGATACCAAATTATCTGTCACGTCCTAATAAAAGTCTATTTATCGGAAATGACATATATTAGGCACGAAAATAAAACTAGTGTCTACTCATTTACAGCAAAATTTAGCGGAAGCATTATTACATAAGACTCCTCAATACAGTCTAGGTGAGGAGTAAGAAAACAGTAACTTTATTTTATTACAATCCATGGGTTTAACTCTAAAGAAAATAAAACAGCTGGCTTCGTGAGGTTGGATGATTCTCTCAGCATACCATTCCCCTTAAGCTTCACCCCCATCTTGATCACCTGAAAATGCAGGACGTGTGAGCTAACTAGCCCAGTAGAATTCAAATCCTCTAATCAAAAGGATTAAGCTATATAATGAACAAGGTAAAAGACTCAATTGATATCAAAGAAGGACAATTAAACATCTTAACATGACAGTGAATCTGAAATGGTAGTGCTGTAACACAGGGCAAGCTCAGGAATTTACAATGAAACTCATGTTCTGATTCATATAAACGTTCACACAGAACAGATAACATGATGACCACAATCAAACAGTATTGATGCAATACCAAACATCCAGGAATCCTTTATCGTTCCGTACGGCCATTAAACGATTTTGGGTGCTCCTCCCGGGACTAGACCAGCCCCACTTGCACTGGCATATAATGTCTCAACTGAGTCCAAAGACCCAAAATTGTCATCACAAATTATTTTTGGTAAATCTCAAGGGTATACACAAGTACTCAAGATTTCACAGGTAACAAAGGTTTAGAGATTAATACCAATAATTCCAAAAGGTTGTAGCCATGTAGGAAACAATCAAACTTGGGGTGTTTAAGAATAATTCAAAGCTAAAAGAATGATTCCTCATAGTGGTATATGTTGTGTTAAAGACAGGTGGACACTACTGGACAGACAGGTCCACACTACTTGGTTTGTCAAGCCAGTGGTGTCGACACAAGTCAGGTGTGTGTCGACACTGCCACTGCTTCCAGAAGGCAGTGAAGAGCAAAGGAGTCAGTGGTGTCGACACAGATCAAGGGTGTGTCGACACTACCACTGCTTCCAGAAGGCAGTGAAGAGCAAAGGAGTCAGTGGTGTCGACATAGGTCAGGGGTGTGTCGACACTACCACTGCTTCCAGAGGCAGTGAAGAACAAAGGAGAGAGTGGTGTCGACACAGGTCAGGGGTGTGTCGACACTACCACTGCTTCCAGAACACAGTCAGAAGGAAAGAAGAAGAGGAAGAAGAAGAATCCTACAACATGGGTGGTATGAAAAACTTATAAAAATAACCCTTCTAAGAGATTTTTCTTAGCATCTAGTAAGAAATCCTTTGCAAGTACACTTTCTTAAGACATGAGTATTAGCTAAAACATGAACACAATGGACAGAAAGGCATACCTAATGATCTTTACAGAACACCAATCAAGGGGTAAATATGGTAGATACTCAGACTCAGGATTCTAACAAGGAAGGAGACGTGATTACAGAAAAGAAATTTCTCTCTACTGGTTTCAACAACACAAATCAGAACAGATGCAAGGTAAACACTTAAACACAAAGTTCTTAGCAAAAGAAGAAGACTAGAAGGAGAGAGGATAGAGAGAATCCTACAACAACACATGATGCACACAAGCTTCTAGAGATACTTATAGAAATCAAACAAGAACTTGAGAGCTTGAACACCTAAACAGTAAGTTCTATAGTATGTTTAGGGGTAAGAGTAAGAGAGGAAAGGAAAAGAATCCTACATGCTCTTGGAAGGTGATACTTTCTCCTCGATGGTTCACAATTGGTGGAGGGAAGATGATACTGGGGATGCAGTAGTAGCAGTCCACGATATCAACAGCTGTAAGGTCTTCTAGTATGAGCAATGGAGGCAGCAACTCCAACAGCAGCAGTCCCCACAAGGCAACGACAGCACAGCAACCAGTTACCCACACAAGGGTGTAAACCTCACTACACCTGGAGCTTCTTCTCTAGGCAAGCAGCAGCAAGAACAAACGAGGGAAAAGGTGCATATGAAGGGTAAGGGGGTGCTTTTATAACCCAGCCACCTTCCATGCACAGCAACACCTCCCATGTCCAGGTGTAACAGTAAAAACGATTTGGTTTTTACTGTTACACATGGCTCATGCAACCTCTCCCATGTCTACACATAGGCCACCAACGTGTGAGATGTTTAACCCTTAATGACATGGGCTTACGTAGCCCATGTTGCGTAAGCATGGAATAAATCCCAAAAATCCTTACCGTAAATGGCCCATAATTCAGCTGGCCTAATAATCCTTATGTAAATATATTCAAATGATGTCCATTTGTGCTAAAATTTCAGCCATAGGCTAATGGAATGATTTTACAAATTATAGTGATTTTAGTTTAATTTTTAGAATTTATTTTGCACTGGGTGAAAATTTACCCGAAAAATAGTTGTGTCGGCTTAATCTCGAAATCCGTACGTCAACAAATCCGGATATTTACATTTCTGATATCACCATATTTTTCTAGAAATTATGGTGTTTTCGAATTTCCTTTTCGTTATAGAATTCCAGTGTCGCTCTGTCGGAGCGCGTACCTCTGAGTACGACACTAGGGTAACATTTATTAACACTAATTAATCCCAGATTTTATTTATTTCCCTCTCATAATAATAGTGAAGTCTAATAACCATATTATTCATGTTTTCTAGCAAATAAAATTTTACGAGGTGTTACAGGATCCATGGGCATGTCAAAGCTTGTCCTGCTACCATCAACAGGGGCACCAAAATGCCCTCAAAAGATGATACTGCCAAAGGGGTCAAACCCCACCCAACTCAAATTCGGAGTTACTCGGTTCGGATAATCTCCTCTGAAGTTGTAGCTGTTGTCCCCTCACGACGGGGGCAATACAAAAATCAAAAAAGCAAAAGGTCGTCTGCTGCTACCTCAAGATCCGGCAAATCCATCATGGTCGGAAGCCTGCAGGTGCGGCTCGATGGAAGCCTGCCTATCATCCCTCGTGATACGCATATTCCAACAATTCCTACCTCGAACTGCTTCTCAGTCTTGCGGTGGTTCCGAGGAAAGCAAGAAGATTTCAAGGCAGAAGCTAACGTCAAGAAAAAGACCCAGCGGTCCACCAAGCTCAAACAAATCTGGGTTCCCAAAAAGGAGGCCCAGAAATTCAAGAAAGCTCAAGCAAATGCACCAAAGGTGGTCGGGAGGAGAAGCAATGCCAAATACACTTCTCTTCAACATGCTAAATCCAAGCACCTTAATGGACAAAAGAGAAAAGGGGTGTACAGAAAATCAAATTATACCCCTCAAAGCCCGGAGAATATTCAAGTAGTCAAAGAAAATCCAACTCAATAATTCAAACCTCGTGTATCGGTCTTCGACCGTATATCGCGAATCTCGGCCTTTGATAGGCTGAGGGAAATTCCTAATGCCAGTACCCATTCGTCAAAAAGACGACGTGTTACCTGGGCAGCGGAAGAAAAACCCAGACTCAGGATCTTCTCATGTTATGCCTCCGGGAAGGACTCCGGTGAACCGGCGGAACAAATCGCGGAAGCCACTCCAAATATTCCCACTGAGGCTACTCATCCCAATACCAGACAATTTGCCAGAAGAAACTGCCAACTTGGCGAGCAAGCTGGGACGTCTGGTCAAGCTCCTCCTCGTGTTGACTCTCAACATGAGGGAATTCAAGTCCCCTTCTTTGAAGAAGGAAATATTCAAATTGAAGAAGGCGGACTCCCTCCTTCTAATATCAACCCCGTCGTCGACTTGCCTATAAGGGAGAACTTCCAAGTAATGTCAGACGATGATAAATGTCAAGTTATGCAGCAGTGGCAGTCTGAAATGGCCACACTCCTAAATGAAATGAGGCGGTTGGCAACTTCAAGCCTTCGACAATCTATGGAGCCAGTCTCTATTCAAAATCAACAACAAAATCAACATCTGGATGGGCCCGCCCCGGCAAATCATTCGGCGGTTTCCACAAGTGGCCTTCTTCCTCAAGCTACAGGTCAGGATATCATTGATCCGTCCAACACTATCTCTCCTCAAACAGGAGCAATGCAAGATATTGTCATACAAAGGCATATGATAAAAAAAATCATCGAAGATATATTAGCTCAACAACGCGAAGGGATCCAGGTCGCGGATTTATACTCTGTCCCATATCCGGTACATCATCAACTCAAGAAGCTACCACTGACGTGCCCTAAAGTCCCAAAACTACAAAAGTTTGATGGACACGGGTCACCACTGGAGCATCTGGCACATTATGTCACCGCCATGGGTGATCTCGCCCTCGAGGAATCATATCTCCTCAGATATTTCGCAACTTCTTTGACTGAGGTTGCATTCCAATGGTACTCAAAGCTAAAGTCCAATTCAGTTGCTGATTGGGCTAATCTGCAAAAGATATTCATCAACCATTTCCAAACGGTTGAAAGAAAAGTCTCTCTTGTCGAGCTATGCTCCCTCAAACAAAAGAAAGGAGAATCGGCACTCAACTTCATCAAAAGGTGGAGAGAGTTTAGCATGAAATGCGACAACCCTCCTACCCAAGAAGATACAATCACCATCTGCCGGAGAGGCCTTACGACAATAATCAATGAGAAACTCTTAAGGGCAAATATCAAGAGTTTCGATCAACTAAATTCTGTTGTAGCCATGGTTTGGCGTGGCGGATCGAATCGGTCCGATTCGGCCGAATCGGATTGAATAAGGAGAAACCCGATTCGCCCGGGCGAATCGGCCCGATTCAGGCGAATCGTGGCGGATCAGAAAAAACCTGATTCGTCCCAATTCCCCGATGCGTCGAACCTTGGTTGCAGCAAAAATCGAGATGTTCTTAGCCGAACAAATGGTTCATACATCTCATAAAGGCAAGCTCCCCAAATAGCGCAACCCACCAGGAAAAGAGGTCAATGTCATCGACTTTTCACCTGGTAATGAAGCAAAGGGGACAGTAATCTCTGCTACCCCAAAGAAGAAATCAGAACCAAAAGCGCCAGTGCCAACATTGGCAAAGCGCATGAAGAATTGAAGACTCCTTATTCCTTCAAAAGGGAGCATACCAAGAAGCTTCTTGATCTCTGCCTCGACAAAGAATTGACATCACTGCCAGAACCAAAGAAGCCAGCAGATGTCAACAAGATCAACGAGCCTAACTATTGCCCGTATTACCGTATGGTGGGGCATGCAATTGAAGATTGCTATGTCTTCAAGAATGAGGTCCAAAAGATGATCCAAAATGGCCTCATATCTATGCAAAGCGGTCTGGTCAACCCTCCTCAACCTCATGCTTGGGATCGACCAGAGCGATCAGTCAATGTAATACATACAGCAGAGCCCGCTACAAGTTCAAATAATCCCGAGGCCGGTCCTTTATGTGACCCGCCTCAGGATAATTCTAGAGCTCATTCTCCGCCAAGATCCAGGCATCAAGCCACATGGAAAGCAATGCGGAAGGTCCAAAATCAACTCCGGCAATTACAACAAGGCCAGCAAGAGTTGTAGCAAATCATACAAAGTGTGGAGGGACACCAGGATACTCCTACTCAGGGACCCTATGTTCCACAAACCACTCCTGTCCATACACAAGCAACTCAGGAGCTGCCTCTGATGTCGCCATACTTAGACTCAATCGAGTGGCTATCTGAAGGATCTCCAAATCCTGTCGAGCTGACAAAGTTATATTCTTTCCCTCGACATCAAACATTACCACTCTTCCGGCTATGCCTGCGATCCGGATGAATGGACTATTTTGCTCCAACAAATGCATTATCCAATCACTGTCCATATCATCAAATGACAGACCACGTCAATGAAGACTGCACTAACTTCAAAGATTACGTGGAGAACATAAACAGGCAAGGGATAATTGACCTACATGATTCTCTGGTCAACCCTCCACAACCCCATATACAGCCGCCGAATGGACCAGCCAACTTTGTGTCTCACTCGGCAAATGTCATCAATGCATCACTATCCTCTGGCCTCCCTGAGTCAGAGGCGGAGCAGCAAGTCCAAAATTCATATTTGTCCAGTCGTTGGTATACGAACTGGAATCCCCTACATCAGCGCTCATTTGCCGAGGAGAATACCAAGTTGATATTTGATAACCTCATGAGGCAAGAGCTAATCAAGGTGCATGAGCCAGCGCCTTATATCTCTGAATGTGAAAAGACGCTTCATTGCTACTGTGAATTCCATTCCAGAGCCATGCATCCTACCAAAGACTACTCGGAGCTCCATTACCTGATTGAAACACATATTTGAGAGGGAATAATTGATCAATATGGAAACTCCCTGGCGTCAACACATTTTGGTGAGGCGTCACAACAAGTATACGATCCAAGCCCAACCTACCAAGCAAACTATCAAGATATATGTGAATATTATCACTCTCAACTGGGCTATGGACAAAGCAAGCGCAAGGCCAAAATGGAAAAGAGCAAAGCTGCCATTTTGCGATATAGAAATCAAATACCAGAAGAAACTGCGGCGGAGCTAATATCACAACAAGCAGAGGAGTTCGTGGATGATTTCTACCAACTCCCGCTTGAAATTGTTGAAGAGGCAATTAATTCAACCTTCGAAGCACAAGCCTCAGAAAGCGAATGGGTCATTGTGGGCCCTCGAAAATCAATCAACTCCAAAAACTCCAAGAAACACATGATAAAAGGCGACTCTAGCAAAAGGAGTGTCTCCAAGCCATCTCTTAAGCAGGAAGCTATGAGTCCGACTGAAGCCTTGCAAATGAAAAATAGAGAGAAAAATAGAAGAAGAAATGAAAAAAGAAAGATGAAGAAACAAATGGAGCGTGTTGTTGCTGCAGAAGTTCCTCAACAATTAACTTCTCTCCAAAAGCTTCAAAAGCTAACTGATGAGCTGGAAGAATATATATCTCCCAGGCCTTCCGAAAGAGCTACGCTCGACCAATATATCCCATGGGAGGAGCTAGAGCGAAAAATCCGGCTCCGAAATTGGCTCTATCAAGTCCAGCAAGAAGCTATGGAAGAAGAGGAGGTCCCTCTCTCATCACAGTTGAAATTCTTCCATGAAGATGAAGAAATTACCATCGAAAAGTTGGACCGCATGTTCAACTCTTTCACCTGCAATAGGGTATTCGTACCTCCACCTAAGGAGTTGCAAGTCTCCTCAAGTGGTAATACCACACAAGCTGAAGACAAACCAACGACGCTGACATATCGGCGTCGGCCTACAAATAATTCAAATCGCCATCGCGGGAGAGGACGTGGTAGGTGGCAAAAAGCAACGTCCCATGCCCGTCATATTTAGGCAACTTTGGGACTTTAGGACATGATTCTGGCAGCTTCTTGAGTTGATGATGTATAGGGAACGGGACAGAATATAAACCCGTAGCCTGAATACCCTCGCCCTGCTGGGCGAACATATCTTCAACCATCTTTATTTCATGCCTTTGAATTTGCAAGGCTTCTGTTTGAGGAGGCATGATATTAGATGGGTCATTGATATCCGGACCCGTAGCTTGAGGAAGAAGACCAGTTGAAGAAATTGCTGGATTGTGTAATGAGATAAATCCATCCAGATGCTGGCTTTGTTGTTGATGTTGAGCAGCAACCGGTTCTATGGATGGTCGATGGCTTGAAGTTGCCAATCGTCTCATTTCATTGACAAGTGAGATCATTTCAGACCGCCATTGTTGCATGACTTCATATTTGTCGTCATCCGCCATTGCATGGAAATTTTCTTTTGTCGGCAAGTTGATGACGGGATGACTACCAGAGGTAGAGGGTCCACCTTCTTCAAGTTGAATATTTGTTTCTTCAAGGAAGGGAATTTGAGTACCCTCATGTTGAATATCAGTTGGAAGAGAAGCTTGATTAGAGGGGCCAATTTGCCCGCCAGGTTGGTGAGTTCTTCTGACGAACTGTCTGATATTAGCATGGACATCTTCTGTGGGAATATTGGGGGTGGCTTCCGCGATTTGCTCCGCGAGTTCGCCAACTTCCCTTCCAGTAGTATAGCATGAGAAGATTATAAGCTTGGGTGTTCCCCGAGCTGCCCAAGTGACACGTCGTCTTTTTGACGGACGAGTACTGGTGCTAAGAATTGCTCTTGGCTTGCAGGATTCTGGGATCCACGATATACGGTCGAAGACCGATACGCGAGCCCTGGATTGTTGAGTTGGAATTTCTTCGACCACCCGGGTATTCTCCGGGCCTTGAGGATTGTAGTTTGGCTTTCTGTATATGCCTTTTCTTTTCCATCCTCTGGGATGTTCAGATCCAGCATATTGAAGAGAGGCATCTTCGGTGTTGCTTTTTCTTTGAATCACTTTGATGCATTTGCTTGATCTTTCTCAAAGTTCTGGACTCTCTTCTTGGGAACCAAGATTGTTTCAACTTGGTAAAATGCCGCGTCTTTTGCTTGACATCGGCTTTCACCATGGAATCTTCATGTTTTCCTCGAAACCACCGTAGAGCTGAGAAGCGGTTCGAGGTTGGAATATTTGGGATATACCTATCATGAGGAGTGGTAGGTGGAGTACCATCAAGGCGCACTCGCACATTTCCGACCATGACGGACTTGCCAGATCTGGAGATGGCGGCGGGCGGCCTCCTGTTCTTGTGGCGTTTATTTTGCCCCCGCTGTGAGGAGACAGGAGCCACAATGGTAGAGGAGATCATATGGACCGAATAGGTCTGAGCTTGAGTTGAATGGGGTTTGCCCCCTTTGGCGGCAACATTCTTCACAGGCATTTGGGTGCCTGTTTTGACAGTAGCGGAACGAGCCTTGACACGTCCACTGTAGTTGGAATTCTTCTTTGTTGATTTGTGGGAGGAAGATATTTGAGCAGCTTCCTCCTGTTGATGGGCCGGAACCACTCCCAGAAAGAAAGGGGATCCGACGACTGCAGGGAAATCTCCGAATATGATCGAGTCGCCAGGTAACCGAACCTGGCATGGTTGTTGCGACTAGCGGTCCATCAGTGACGGCCATCTTCAAGTTTGAGATTTGTTTCTTTTTGAGTACCTTCAAAGGAACTGACGGCATCCAGAAATAAGGGGATCCACGACTGCAGGATCTCGAATATGATCGGACTATCAGGTAACCGAAATGGCAGGTTGTGAGACTAGCGGTCCATGGCCTCTAACAGTTTGACTTTTGAGTATCAAAGGAATGTAGTAAGGATTTCATAAACAGCATACAAGTCTCATCCTTTTTACTATGAATGTGAGAAGAGGGCACCGGGCGTGCCAGCTGTTGACACGGGGGAAAAAATTTCCTATGAAAATATCGTGGAGGATTGCGTTCATTCGTTTATTTGGCGTATGTATTTAGTTTTATATTTTGATATTTGTGGGGGCGTGCTAGCCTGTCTAACAGACAGAAAAAGAGTCCGCGCGATGCGGAAGAAGAATTTTGGTGTCGGGGAAAGGACAGGTTGGTGTCCGTAGAACGGACGGGTATGGTGTCCGTGGAACGGACGGGTATGGTGTCCGAAAAAAGGACGGGTGTGTCCGCGAACGGACGGGTGCGCCGTTTTTTACCTGAACTTCTTGAGTCCCATGTCTATTCTCATCAGGTGATTAGGGTAGCATGTGCTGGACCTGTCTCCATCGATCGGAATCGATGTTACATTTACATCGAGTTAGGACACTTGGTATTATTTGATACCGGTCTAAACCCGAATACCATTTCATAGTAAAAGGACGAGAAAAATATGCATGCTTTTTCTTGAAAAATCCTGATTATGACATGTTTGTTTCTTTTGATTGTTTTGAAATGTCTTTGCTTTGGATGTTTTATTTTTGAAATGACTGCCTTTTTGGGAGTCCAAAGTTTGATTTCTTTTGAAAAGGGGAGCGGGTATATACCCGAGGACCGATTTGAGGTCCCTTTTTTCTCCTTTTTACAAAAGGTTGGTTAGGATTTATATTTGGGAAAACATGGAGATTATATTGTGAATGGGTGTATACCCGAAGATTTTGATTCTGAACTTGGGGGTGTTATAACCCAGAACAACACTTCCGTATTAGAAGGATGATTATGCAAATTTTATATGAGGTTCTTTTGCAATGCCGTTTCTGAGCAGAGTCCGAGTTTGAAGTAGAGTTTCTTTTCTCCTCATTTCGTACTTGTGCGGGTCCAATTTCCGGAGATCATATGGATGTATCTCCACGGAAGTTCTTGTCCCATTCGTGATTTTTGTCCGAAGTCCATTTCCACGGGTATATTTCTCGTGGAGGTGCATATGTGCTCCCATTAGGGTATCTGAGCACGGTTCTTGTCCCACTTCCCTTTTCTTTGGATGTGTGTATATTATCACAATCCCTTTTTTATTTTTTGAACATGTGAATATGTCTTGGTGAATCCCCCACTTAGGCAGGGTGTCTTGTAGAGATATTTTCATATTGGCATATGTCTATATCCATGTATTCTCGGGGAGAAACTTACCGAAGGGACTTTGCCTTAAAGAGATATATGTGTATAAACACAAATTTGCACTTTGTAAATATATTCTCAAATGGTATCTCCACTTGAGCAGAGTATCCGATAAGAAGGAGCCCCCGTATGAACGGAGTCCCTTCTTTTTTTTGAGAAAACATATACAAACGGGGATATTTTGTGATTATATAGATATATTCTCGAGCGGAGTCTCTATTTGGGCAGAGATTCCACTAAGAAATACATTTATATAAACATGAAGTTTGTGATTATACGGATATGAATTTAGAGGGAACTTTGTCCGGGCAAGATTCCTCCTAAGAGACATATACGTATAGGCACAAATTTGTGATTTTATGGATATGTTCTTAGGGGAGTCTCCATTTGGGCAGAGTTTCCTCTAAGAAACATATACATAAGAACATAAATTTGTGAATATACGAATATGTTCTCGGACAGAACCTCCGCTTGGGCAGAGTTTCCTCTAAGAAACATATACATATAACACGAGTTTGTATTTACATGGATACGTCCCCTGAGAGAGATTTTTGCCGGGTGAGATTCTCCTAAGGAACATATTTGTATAATTACAAATTTGTGATCTTTATATATGTGTTCACGGACGGAACCTCCGCTTGGGCAGAGTTTCGTCTTAAGAAACATATATAAGAACACAAATTTGCGAATATACGAATATGTCCTTGGGCAGAACCTCCGCTTGGGCAGAGTCTCCTCAAGAAAACATATACATATAAGCACAAAATCCACCATCCCAGAGACTCGCTCGATGGGCGGGGAGAACTTGGGTATTTAAATACCATGTGTCCATAGAGACTCGCTCGATATGGACGGCATTTAAACCCGGGAATATCACCCCACAGAGACTTGCTCGATGTGGGGGATGGAGATTAAGAAGGAATGCTGATGACGATTACGCCGACCGCTCTCCTTTCCGCGCCTGGCCTATCGGGCTAAAGAAGGGGATTTGTACCTTCACACACCGGACGGGAGGGATTTGAGAATGAGAGAGGGAATGAGCAAATGCTCTTTTCTATTTTCCTGGGATTTTTCCAACAGGGCTTCGCCGGAGCAAGTTGAAGACCCCCTTTCCTTTGGAATAGGGGGGGTATTTATAGGGGTTCGGCCCCTTACATGCGTGGGAGAGGGGATAGAGAGAGTGCCCAACCGATGGTGACCTCATGATGAGGTCACCATCGGTTAGGGAGAGTCCCCCTTAACCGATGGTGACCTCATCATGAGGTCACCATCGGTTAGGGGCAACCGATGGTGACCTCATGCTTAGGTCACCATCGGTTAGCCCCTTAACTGATGGTGACCTCATGTTGAGGTCACCATCGGTTAGGGGGAGACCCCCCTTAAACGATGGGGACCTCATTGTGAGGTCACCATCGGTTAGGGGGTCCTAACCGATGGAAAGAGAGGGGAGAGAGGGGGCGATTTTGTCTATAAATACCCCCCTACACCCTCATTTCCAGGACTTGTTGGAGCCCGGAGGTGCTGCTGAAGTCCTGCTTGTTTTTTGGAGTTTCGCCCGACTTCTCGGAGTTTTGCCCGATCGGAGGGTGCCTTTGCAAGCCTCGGAGTTCTTCCTCGAGCTTGTTCTTTGTGCTTGTTCTTTGTATTCGTTCTATAGACCTTGTGCTGCCGGAGGTGCTGCTGGAGTCCGGCTCCGTTTCCTTGGCGCTTCGCCCCAACTTCTCGGAGTTCTGCCCGATCAGAGGGTGCCTTTGCAAGCCTCGGAGTTCTTCCTCGAGCTTGTTCTTTGTACTTGTCCTTCGTACTCGGTCTATAGACCTTGTGCTGCCGGATTTTCTCCGTGCTTCGTACTTTGAACGGAGACATGTTCTCCTTGTACTTTCATTTTAACCGGGACTCCGGGCACCATTTTAAGGGCCGGAACTCCCCTGCTGAATTTTGGGGAAGGATCCCGCTAATAAGTTTGTAACTTAAATAACCTTGGGGTCATTTTAAATCACAACTTTTTGGCCTCTGAGCAGGCTGCTGATAATGTATTGTAACCAGGCCTGCTGATAACCAACATTTAATTTTCGTGGCCCAACGGCCCCTTTCATCATGTCCACGACTTGAACCGTCATCCGCCAAAATAGGCTTCAACTAGGCTAGTCGCCGGGCCATCATCTGATGTATTTTGTAATTTCCGCTGAAATAAACGTGTCACACTTTTGCCGTTCAACAAATGCCCCCCACGGGACACGTGTCGGAACTGAAAGTGACGACACGCGACCCGTGTAAATCCTCGCTTTGCATTCCGGAGCATTTTTGTAGTGCTTTTGTTCCCGGATTTCTGCTCAGCTGGATTTAGTATCTTTTCCTTCTCCTAATTTCCTTTTTGCTTTACCTGTGGTTTCCCAGGCTTTCATCATGCCTTTCAAGAAAAATTACTTGGCCCGGGACAACCACAGCCAGAAGACCCGTGACGGGGTTGTTCCGAAAGGAATATGATGCCTGCCCTGGCGAGGCCTCGTATCACTGAAGCCAATTTAGCTTCTCTGGATAGTGGTTACCATGTAGTAGCAACCCTTAACCCTGAGGGTCTTGCTCCAAACGGCTCAGTGGATTACTCCCGCATTTGTCTTCAAAAGGGGACTTATCATTATACGCGGAGAGGAGGCTATCCAAGCCATTTCCCATCTGACAGGGAATTATTTTCCTTCATCCAGGGGTTCATACCACCCAATATGTTCGAGAATGATCCCTGTATTTTAGCCGAGAGAAGGTATCTGGAATTTGCCATTTTAAGGTTCCGGGATAGCCTCCTGGGTACCTGTGCCTTTTCCTACCCCAATTTTCTCTGGGGTATATGCCTTTGAAGAGGATGCCGACGGCTGATAACCTTGGCCCTTATAATCGTGACCTTGATTGTTATACTCGGTCACGGAAGCTGTCCCCTGTTATCTGGAACTTGCAGAATCGCCATACAACTGCGATGGAGATCAACGACACTTATTGATGCCAGGTGATTCCCGGTATGCCGCTGGAAGTCATGACATCCGATGTCTTTTGGATCGGATTATGATTTCACTTCTCCCAGCTGGTATGGCCACTGGTCAGTTGTATCTTCTCATATCTTTCGTTACGGGGCCACAGAGTGGTTGACCGGTGTTTTGCACCATTATGGCGAGATTTTGAAGAAATCTGGCATCTATGGAGCTGTTGAGGCAGCTTTATATGATTATCCCTGTTACACAGGTGTTCTCCGAGGTTTGGTGGAGAGATTTAGCCCCAGATGGAATACCTTCGGGACGGCTGAGGGTGAAACTTCCATTGACTTATGGGGTTTTCACAAATTTCAGGCCTGCCGATATCTGGGCTTTTTTATGAAGAAATTGTATTGGATGACTTGCACAGCCACCGCAGCAATGGCTCTGGCCAGTATTTCTATCGTATAGCCTCCGTTTCCTGACAAAAGTATGGCGGGACCTGGCCCGTGCCGGGAAAACAGACAAAGCATCTTCATCTTCCTCAACTATAAGAGTCAGTCAGAATGCCTGGCTCGATTTTTTATAATGGGCCATTTTGCTTCTTCGAGGGCTTTTCAGTTGAGGGCCGCTGTTTAGAAGAATATCAGCAACTAGAAGTGAAGAAACCTTCCCGGGGACGATTCATTTGTGCCCCGAAGGATATGGGTTGGACCCTCGGCGGCTACCTGACCGCACTTATTTGGCCGCTTACTTAGTTTACTGGCTATCCAGCTTTGTGGTTCCCCATGGCGAGGAAGAATATATTCGGCCAGGCCTTATTTATCCTGCCTGCCTTCTGGCAGAGGGCCGTCAACTTGCTTTGGCTCCTGCAGCACTAGCAAATATATTTCACGGGCTGGGATCGTTGAGTTCACATCCCAGTCCCCGAGATCGGAAGGTGCAGCTACCCACCCATTACTTGAGTGCTTGGGCCGGCCTCTTGCTGCCTAGTTTGTGTCAGACAATTGATTGCCTCGCTCTCAGCTCCATTAATTTTAATGTTCCGGAATCGTCCAGCTGGAGACCCACTGACGGAGCTGATGAGTACTAGATCCAGTTATCTTTTCTGCCGAACAATGAGCAGGGGCTACTCCAATTCGACAATGCATCCCGAGGAACCAGGCCTTCTGCACCCAGACCTCCGACGGGACACAATATATTCAGCAAATAGCAATAGCCCCAGCCAATGTGTATCAGGACTGGCTATGCTGTATTCGCCCGGAGTATTGGTGTATCGCGTGGGATCGACTCTTATCACTGAGCTTATATCCTTCGCGATTTGCCAGAAATTTTGGGTATGATCAGTCTATCCCGCCACCTGCGGAATTTCCATTGTCACTCCGACTCCAACGCGGCCATGATGTTCACATGACGGCAGCAAGTTGGTGGAATTATTTCCGTCGTCCTGAAACAGGTTCAGCATGTGCCCTTCCTGCGCCAGGAATGACGGGACATATGGATATCTTTTATGCCAGATGGTGGTTTGACCGGAGCGGTATTTTCCGACTCTCCCCTGGCAAAATAAGGGAGAGGGAGGACTCTCGGCTTGTGCAGTACAGCTTGTCCCCGGTCTTCATTGACGAGGCATATCTTAACCGGCACTTTTCCAGCATAGCAGCTTCATATAAGAGGCGTTATGATGCCAGTGTGTCACATAGTACCAAGGCCGAAAATGACAGGTATTATTATCAGGGGGAAATACCGCTCCTGGCATCCATAGAGCTGTTCTGGACAAAGCTCCGGTCGCCAGCGATGATTCTTCACCATATTGCTGGTGGAATCATTTATTATCTGACTGGGGTCACTCTCCTACAGTACCTTTGTTAACAAAGTTACCTCCAGAGAGCATCGGCCATCCCGGATGGACACGATGGGAAAGACATCTTATTAATGTAATTGGCAATATTGGGCCTCTGGAATATATCCCTCGGCTAGAAAATGCCAAGACATTTCAAGATGTTCAGGATATTATGAAGAGAGTGGGGGAAGCTTGTAGCACCACCTTCCTTCAGCTGGTACCAAAGCCTTTATCAGAGTCAGCACGTAAGCCACCCCTCTTTCCCTTCTTTTTCCCCTCTTTTTTTTTCTTTCTTTTTTATATGGTGACCTTGTCTTCCAGCTACTCCCGTTTTGAGGATTAACGGGGATAGGGGCAACGGGACTCGCCCCGGCGCTCCTTCTCCTCTACCAATAGAAGAGCTGAGAAGGCCAAAGAGGTTGCATATGCCTCCTCGAGCGGTATACTCTTTTGAGATTCCCCCGCCTCCCTTTTTTTATCATCAGTTCTCATATTGATTTCTTCATATTTTCCTGCACTAGATGATGAAACTGATGAGGGGGCGCCGGCTCACCCCTTCCAGATGAGTGTGGTTCTCCGCCCGAAAGTCCCTCTATTTTTCATAGAGAGGGAAACGGGAGCACTCTGCAGGCTATGGCAGATCCTTTGCCCGGAGAGGGGACTGATGGTGCTCCCTCTCATTTTGCATTTTCTGGGGTGGTAGAAGCCGATGTTGACTGCCCAAGATTCACATATGCTGAACTGGGAGCTTCAGAAGGAGAGTACTCTTCTGCCCCCGTTGAGGTCTATATCCCGAGACCTGTGGAGGAGCCTCCTGTAGGGACAACTTCTTTCGGTGAGCCGATTTTCTCAAGCCCATATATAGTTTTTCATGACACATTTCTTTTCATGACGAATCCTCCTCCCTTGCTGTATTTGCTTTTAAAAGGGGCAGAATTCTGTGATCAATTGTTTGGCTGGGGAACGACAGATTCATATTCTGTCAGGGGCGAACTTCTCCATCCCGAGTTGGGGAATTTCAATGAGCCCGTTTCTGGACTTCCCAGCTCAATCCGCCTTTCAAGTGGGCGATACCACAAGTGGAGGCGGAGGTCTTCACCAGGCAGATGATGCCTATGTTCCTCCAACCTTCCCATATGATGGGGAACAATTTTATGCAACTTCGCCATATTTTCCCAGCTCCTTTCAAGATCCGCATCCTGGACCATCCAATCTCGCTCAACCTTCAGAATCTGAGGCTGAGGAGGAAGGCGAAATTCCCGCCCCATCCCGCCCCAGGTGAGAAGAGCCGAGCTTTATGCCTTGCATTTTTTGATTTGGTGTTTTATCAGCTTTGTCTTGTTAACAGCTTTTTCCTTGCTGCTGATTTCTTTTCCGGGGCAGACATTGTGCCGAATCTTGACGAGGAGAACTCTCCGCTGTTGGAGGTTGGTGCTCCCCCCCCGAGCATGGTATAAGATGGCCTGAAGGGACGCAACCAGCCCCGCATTTTGCTGATGATGGCTGCTGGGAATTCCTTGTTGGCCGAATAACGGCATTGACAGATTCCACAGACCCGGCGCCCATTGAAGTTATTCGAGAGGCGCTGGAGCAACATACGGGATCCGCCTTCAGCATGGGAGTCCAGCAGGAGCGTTGGATGAATTTTATCACCGATATTTGGAACAGGGTGTGCACTCGTCAGGCTGAGATGGCATGGGCCCAGCGATTTGAAGCTCTGGAGAGCGATGCTGAAGCCGATGATCCCCAATATACTTGAGCCATCGGGGTATCTCTATTTTTAACCCCCTTTTTGTTTCTTCTTTTTTTTCTATGCAAGGCCGTCGAGGACTCAACTGACTCGGATGGCTGAATGGCCAAAGGTTTGGTTATGGAGTGAGTGATGGTTTCAAATGTGGTTGAAATTTGAATATGGCCAATGATTGGAAATTCGGGATTGGAATTTGATTTTGGAATTTGGATTTGGGTGTGGATTTGGGTTGAATATGAGTATGTTGGGTGACTTGGGTCACTTTGTGATATTTTGGATTTGGGTTTGGATGTGGATATGTTGGGTGACTGGGTTGCCTTTGTGGTATTTTGGGTTTGGGTTGGATATGGATATGAGATTTGGGTATGATTTAGCCCTGGACTTGGTTTTAAGTGGGCTCTGGAATGGTGTTTATTGTTGACTTTGGGATTTGAATTTCACCTCTCCTTGATGGCTTGGTGCCAGGCTAAAGGGGTTTGCAACTGGATTTGAATGGCTGGAGAGGAAAAAGCATTCCTGCCTTTGTTTCACAGCACAACATTTGTATATTGGCTTGTTGCCTTGATCTCTTTTCTATGTGGTATCTGTCACCTTCTACAAATTTGTAATGTGGCGACTTGTAGAATGGAGGACTGAGGAATCCTTCTTTTCATCATTCATCATCATTATTTTTTGTCACATTTCCAGCCTTAGCGTCCTTTCGGGTTTTCACAAGACCGGCCCCCTTTAGCTTTTTCCAACGCGCCCTTTCGGGTTTTCACGTTGAGGGGTTATCCATTTTTGCCTGAAGCGCCCTCTCGGGTTTTCGCCTCAGCTGAATTTTTTGATCTTTTTACCCTTAAGCACACAAGGAATCGTATACTTAAGTCCATCGGGGTATCTCTATTTTTAACCCCCTTTTCTCTTCTTTTTTTTTTTTGAAGATTTGACTGGCTCAGATAATCAAACGGGTGAGAGTCTGGTTCTGAAACGGGTGGTGAACTGGGATGGGATGGTTGATGGCTTCTGAGCGTGAAGATCCCTTTTTTTTTTTGGGTATTGTTATGGGCTTTGGTATGGAGTTTGGACTTGACTTTGGGGTTTAGGTTATTTCAGTTTTGGTTTTGGTTTTGGATTTGACATAGCCTACCTTTTTGGTTTGTTGGCTATAGTTTGGGTATTTGGATTTGACATAGCCTACCTTTTTGGTTTGCTGGCTATGGTTTGAGTATGGTTTTGACATAGCCTACCTTTTTGGTTTGCTGGCTATGGTTGTGGGTATTTTGGATTGACATAGCCTACCTTTTTGGTTTGCTGGCTATGGTTTTTGGTATTTGGATTTGATATAGCCTACCTTTTTGGTTTGCTGGCTATGGTTTTGGTATGATTTTGACATAGCCTACCTTTTTGGTTTGCTGGCTATGGTTCTGGTATGGTTTTGACATAGCCTACCTTTTTGGTTTGCTGGCTATGGTTTTGGGTATTTTGGTTTTGGCATAGCCTACCTTTTTGGTTTGCTGGCTATGGTTTTGGTATGGTTTTGACATAGCCTACCTTTTTGGTTTGCTGGCTATGGTTTTGGTATGGTTTTGACATAGCCTACCTTTTTGGTTTGCTGGCTATGGTTTTGGTATGGTTTTGACATAGCCTACCTTTTTGGTTTGCTGGCTATGGTTTTGGTATTTGGATTTGACATTGTTTAGCACTGTAGCTTGGAACCTCATTTGGCGGGATAAGCAAAATAAGCCTCCATTTTTCATTGAATTTCCTTTTTTTTTTCTCTTTTTTTTTTTTTTTATACATGGAATGCCCTTGGCTTCATGCTCGGTAAGGACTGAAAGATTTGGGATATATGACGGGCAGGTGGGAATTTGATTCCTTTGCCCCCATCTATGGCAAGACTTCCATCATCATTTTTTTTATTTTCTTTCGGCTTCGAGCCCTTTTGGGTGATCGGTTTTGTTTTGGTGACTGGCCAGGAATTCATGTTCTGGCGCATGGTACAGTTCAGGTGTTTCCCATTGAGCGGGGGAAAAGGCACATTACCTTTATGGTCAACTAGCGGTATGCGCCTCCTTCATATGCCAGAGTGACGATATATGGACCGAGCCAGGTGGGTTGAAGTTTGCCACATGACTTTCCGGCCATTGCTTCTCTGCATTTGACCATGACAAGATCCCCTTGCTTAAAAGCTCTGGGTCTTGCTAATTGTCGAATGCTCGAACCATTCTAGCCTGATATATTTGGAGAGACTTGTATGCTTCAAGGCGCCTTCCTTCTAGATTGGAGAGCTCCTCAAGTCTCCTTTCTATTTGGTCTTGATCTTGATTTTGTAGTTCACTTGGATTGCCACCCGATAGGATGCCATTTCAATTTCTATAGGGATCATGGCCTCAGCTCCATATACCAAGGAGAAGGGCGAACATCCGGTAGGGGTTTTATACACAGTTCGATAAGCCCACAAGGCTTCATGAACCTTTTCTCCCCATTCCCGCTTTCTGTTGCCGACTATCTTGGCGAGCAATTTACAGAGGGTTTTATTGAAGGCTTCTGCCAACCCATTTGCCTGTGGATTATATACTGACGATGTCCTCCAATCAATATGGAATTTCGCCGCCAAGGCATATATTGTTTTATTTCTGAATTGTGACCCATTATCAGATATGATCCTGTGAGGAGTCCCAAATCTGTATATTATGTTTGCTTGACAAATTTGGCGACTGATTCTCCGGTTACCTCCCTTAATGGGATAGCTTCAGCCCACCGAGAGAAGTAATCTGTAGCAGCCAGTATGAACTTGTGGCCTTGAGATGAGGGTGGGAATGGTCCCACAATATCCATACCCCATTCGGCAAACGGCCATGTTGGCGCAGTGGGATGTAATACATTTGGTGATTTCCTTGGTATAGGGCCAAATGCTTGGCACTGATGACATGTACGGCATATTGGATGCAATCCGCGTACATGGTAGGCCAGTAGAAGCCTTTTAACTTGATATTATTTTCATCTTTTCTCCTGCTTGGTGTGCACCACACAGCCCGGAGTGAACTTCTTTCATGATGATTTTGGCTTCTTTGAGGGATAAGCATCTGAGGAGGACTGGCCCTTTCTTTTCATGGACCAGCTTATATAGTTGATCTGCTATTATTTGATATGATGTAGCCCTGCGTAAGAGCTGAATTCTTTGTGCTCGATCAGAAGGCAGCCAACCTCCCTGATCTTAATAATCGGCTCGCGCCAATCTTCAGATTCATTTGTTGTATCTTGCTCTATAGTATGTGCTTCTTCAATCGTAACATTAGACTCAGCGTCGAGGATACTCGGCATGAGCCTTCTGTGGCGGACACTTATGTCCAATTCCCCTTCAGGCAATTTTATGGCAGAGGCCAATTTGGCCAAAGCATCAGCCTGAGAATTTTCACTTCTCGGCACATGAGATATGTCGAAGAAGTTGAATTTTTCTTTGAGCTTCATAACAGTGGTATAGTATGGGAGCAATTGTGGTTTACGGACTTCATACTGGCCCAATATTTGTCGGATGACCAGCTGTGAGTCACCATAAACTTGTATGCCTTTGATTCCCATTTCGAGAGCCAGCCGGAGCCCAATAATCAGAGCTTCATATTCGGCTTCATTATTTGTGAGTGGCTTCATAAGAGCACAGGAATTGTATAAGATTCCTCCATGTGGAGTGACTAGGACGATCCTGCTCCAGTAGAGACGGTGGTAGAACCATCAGTATAATGAGAGTTCGGGAAGCTCCATCAAAATATAATTCCCAAGAGGGTAGCTCAATTGTGGCAACTCTTCGAGAACTAAATTTTCACTTGCAGGAGAAAGAGTTTCTTCTTCTGGGAGGTTATAGATAAAGGGAATCTTCTGGCACTGGATGTGCGGCTAAGAATTCGGCCAAGCCTTGATTCTTTGTGGATGTATGTGATATCAAATTCCATAAGGAGCAGAGCCCATTTTGCGAGTCTTCCTGACAATATGGGTTGCCTAGCAGATACTTGATTGGATCATACTTGGAGATGAGTTTAATTTCATGAGCCAGCAGATAATGCCTCAATTTCTTTACAGCAAATACCAGTGCTAGGCATACTTTTTCCATTGGAGCATACCGGAGTTCCGGACCAATTAGCTTTCTGCTAAGATAATATAAAGCTTGCTCTTTATCATCTTCATTTGTTTGTGCCAATAGAGCTCCCAGAGAAGCATCCATAGCTGCAATATAGAGTATAAGAGGCTTTCCAATAACTGGGCCCCTAGGACTGGAGGAGTGAGAAGATACTCTTTGATTTGTTCAAGAGCGTCCTGACATTCTTGGTCCCAGATGAAGGGAGCATTCTTCTTCATTAGTTTGCCGAACGGCATGCATCTTCCTGAGAGATTGGATATGAATCGCCTGATATAGGCTAATCTCCCTTGGAGTGACCTTAGCTCTGTCAAATTTTGAGGAGAAGGCAGTTGCTGGATCGCCTTGATTTTATCGGGGTCTATTTCTATTCCCCGGTATTTGACAGATGAAACCCCGAATGCACATTTCATAGGGTTCATCTTCAATTTGAATTGACGAAGCCTTTCAAAAACACGGCGAAGATCGTATAGATGATCCCCCCGTTTTTTGGTTTTGACGACTAAATCATCCACATAGCATTCAACCACATCATGGATCATTTCATTGAATATCTTAGTCATGGCTCTTTGGTATGTAGCCCCTGCATTTTTCAAACCAAAGGGCATCCGCTTGTAGTTGAAGATACCTTTGGGTGATCTGAATGCAGTATGATCTTTATCTTTGATTGCCATCCGGACTTGATTGTAGCCGGAAGACCCGTCCATAAATGACAAGGCTTCATAGCCGGTGGTCATATCCACCATTGTTTCAGTGATTGGAACTGGGAAATCATCCTTGGGACATGCTTTATTCAAGTCCCTGTAGTCGATACATATCCGGATTTGACCATTCTTTTTCTTCACAGGAACAATATTGGCGAGCCATATTGGATATATGCATGGCTCAATGAAGTCTACTTCAGAAAGCTTGTCGACTTCAGTATTTACTTTCAATTCTAATTCATGCCGCATACGCCTTTGAGCTTGTTTGACGGGCTTGGCCGTGTGCAGTATGGATAATTCGTGTTCAGCAACTGATGGCTCAAGTCCCGGCATTCTTTATAATTCCAAGCGAAACAGTCTTGGAATTCCAGCAGAAGGATTTGATAAGATTGCCTCTCTTGTTCATCAAGAAGGGCGCTGATAAAGATTGGCGGGGATCTTGTTGATTCCCGAGATTGAGTTCAATTAATTCATCAATAGTGGCCTGTCCACCATCTTCAATTTCTTGGGGAGCTGGCTGAAGATCTATGAAATCTTCCGCGTCATCAGATTGGTGACGTGAACTTCATGGAGATTTATATCTTCAGAGTTTGTGGATGAAGATTGCTTGCAGAATTCTTCTGGTAGCTCTTCATTTGATAATTCATTTGATAGAGTTGAAGTAATATTTGAGAGTTGGAGTTGGAGGACTCCTGATTATTCTCCGTGCTGCAGACCTCTGGTGATGATCCGACAACATTGACTGTATAGGAGGATTTGGTATCATAACCTAATCCTCTGGTATCTCTCCCAGAGAATGGAGGTTGCCCCCGGACTTGAGAAGGTTCCCATAGTTGCTTGAAGAAATTTCTCCGGGAAACATCTTGTACCTGAGGATTTTCTGCTTTCTGCACATCTCCTTAATCTTTTTCTGGCATATCGGCCATTTCTTGTATTGATTCCAGTTGGTTATTGGACCTATCTTCCCAACCAAAATCATCCCCTGTATAAGTTGGGAGGATCAATTCCCCTTTGTAGAAGAGGATTGGCTTTGCTGCCTTTCTTGCATTCTTTCTTCTTTCTTTTCTTTGATGAGTGACGACGAAAGTTTTTAATCGCCGGACACTTTGTTCTTGCTTTAGAGAGCAGATCTGCATGCAGTTGGATGGCAGAGGAATGCTCCCATTGATAACTTGACTTGCATGATCAGCTTCATAACTGATGCTCCGCCGTTCTGGGCGGGGGTTGCTTTACTTTGAGAAGTATTTGCAGGTAATTGGCAAGGCTTTTGTTTATCACAAAAAGCTCGCCAGTTTCATTGTCTTCATTTGAGGAGTCAATTTGCTTACCTTCCCTTTAGAGAGGGAGGAGGGTTGAAGATTTGGTCCTCCAAGATATAAAGGGGCATCAGTCAGGTTGCATTCATCTTCCCGAAACGGGGCTTGATCAGCAAAGACCGTATGTTGCTTCCCTTCTTTTGCATATTTAATGCATTGATGGAGAGTTGATGGAATGACCCAGTTTTCATGCAGCCAGGGTCTTCCAAGCAAGACTCTATATGATGTATTGGCATCAATAATGAAGAAGGTCACCCTGGTGACAAAGTCCCCCAGAGTCAAGTTGACGGTGACCTTTCCGATGGCTTTTTCCGAATTCTGATTGAATCCTGTGATCTTCACATCCGTCACCCTTTGCATATAGGGCATAAGATATAGAGATTGAAAGGTCTTGAAGGGCATTAGATTGATGGATGCCCCTGGATCAACCAGGATCCGATTAATGCATGTTGTTGATCTTCCCTTCATATATAAGGGCGATTATGATATGGGGAAGATAATAGCAAATCTTCATCAGTGAAGGTGACATTTGCCGCCAGTGCTTCACATGCTTGTGCTTGAAAATTTGCCATATGGGCTTCATAAGTTTCTGGCTCTTGGAGTATTTTGACGAGAGTTTCTCTCAAGTCTTTGCTCCAGGCAATCGCTTCCCAGACAGTAATGTTGACGGGAAGTGACTGTAATTGCTGAAGAATTTTGCCGTCAGCTTCGGAGCGTATCTGGTCCAAGTGGGAGGATTCCCTTGATGAGGACCCAGAAGGCTTTTGATTTGACGGGCTTCTTTTGAGAGATAGGAGCCAATAGCTTCTCATTAGGAAGAGAGGAGGAACATTGTCTGGCTCATTTGATGAAGCATATGGACTTGAGTTTTTATCTCCAGATTGAGGAACCTTGTCGGACAGTCCTTCTTCATCTGAAGGATCAAATATATAAGAGTCCGCCCGGATTTGAGGTTCGGGCAGAGGCTTTGCTTCTTCGCCATGAAAGAGTAATCTTATCTGGCTGCTTGGTAGTGGAAGATGCCGCCTTTTGATGCCTACCACGACTCTTCTTAGTATGACGATTTGAATTGCCTGGAGGTCGACGCTGGTATACAAGCGTCGTTGGTTTATCTCCCGCTTGCGCAGTAGTATTGCTTGTGGGAGTTTGTAATTCCTTTGGAGGAGGAATGAACACCATATAGCAATGGAAAGAGCTGAACATAGAGTCCAACTGTTCCATGGTGATTTCTTCATCTCCATTGAAGAGACTCAGATTCGGCGAAGGAGGGAGGTCACCTTCTTGGAGTGCTTCATGTTGAACTTGCAATAACCAGTTCCGGAGCCGCCTCTTTCGCTCGATTTCTTCCCAAGGGATATATTGGTCGAGCGTTGGTTTATTAGAGGGCTCGGAGACTTCATATTCTTCCAGCTCATTAATCAGCAGCTGGAGTCTTTGGACAGCCGTCAGCTGCTGAGGAGCTTCTGCTGCCATAGCATCCTCCATTTGTTTTTTCATTTTCTTTTTTCATTTCTTTTTCTATTTTTCTCTCTATTCTTCATTTGTAGAGCTTCTAGTGAATTCATCACTTCTTGCTCTGAAGATGGCTCAGGAATGTTCTTTTGTTAGGGCGACCCTTGGCGATAGATTTGCCGGGTCTTCTGAATTTCTTGACTTTCGAGGGCCAACAGTGACCCATTCAGCTTCCGAGGGTTGTGCCTGAAAGGTTGAGTGAGTTGATTGCTCTTCAACAATTTCAGGAGGGAGTTGGTAGTAATCGTCTACAAACTCCTCAGCTTGCTGCGAGATTGGTTTCGCGGCAGCATTTTCTGATATTCCGTTTCTATATTGAAACAGGCCAACTCTGAATTGCTCAACATCAGCCTTGCTTCTATGCCGTCCATAGCCCAACTGGCGATGATAATATTCACATAGATCTTGATATTGTGCTTGGAACTGTGGACTTGGATCATATATTTGTGGTGAGGGGGTCAGGAAATTTCCCTCCTGATCAATTATTCCCTCGCGGATCTTTGTTTCGATCCAATCATGGAGATCTGGGCAATCTTTGGTAGAGTGTATGACTCTGGCATGATATTCACAGTAGAGATGTGACTCCCTTTCCCTTCGGAAGTATAAGGCTCAGGATCAAGTACTTTTATCAACCCTCTGATCTTAAGCTGATTGAATATGGCTTGAGTATCTTTTAGATCAAATGAGCGTTGATGTAGAGGATGCCAATCATCATACCATCGGCTGGATAGATATGGATGCGGCATAGGCGGTTGCCCCTCCGGTTCAAGAACCCAGAGAGGATGATGCATTGATGACATTGACCGAATAAGGTCCAGGATTGTATGGCTCATTTGATGGTGGCTGAATATGAGGTTGTGGGGGATTGACCAGAAAATTACCCATATTGATGAGTCCTTGCTGGATCAGCTCTTCCACTTCATGCTTGAAATTTGGACAGTCTTCAATGACGTGTCCCAGCAGTTGATGATATGGGCAATAGTTGGGTCTCAATTCTTCCGGGACTAGATAATCCATATATCCTGATCGCAGACATAGCCGGAAGAGAGGCAATGTATGCTGGCGACGGAAGGAATATGACCTTGCCGGCTCGACAGGATTTTGAGGATTTTCAAGGAACCACCCGATTGGGTCTTGAATGGCGGCATAGGGGGCAGCTCCGGATATGCAGGTGGATAAATATAAGCAGGTTGGAAGGCGTGGGATTCCTGAATAGGCACATCCTGACGCCTCTCCATGCTTTGCATGATTTGGCGCAGCTCCTGTTGGCTTTGTTGTAATTGCTCGAGCTGCCTTTGTACTCTTTGTATTGTTTTCCTTGTACCGTGATGCCTAGATCTCGGCGGAGAATGAGCTCCAGAAGTATCTTGAGGTGGGTTACATGAAGACCCAACCTCAGGATTCCTTGAGCTTGTGGCGGGTTCCGCCGTATGTATAACATTGACAGATTGTTCTGGCCAATCCGAAGTATGAGGCTGTGGAGGATCAACCAGACCATTTTGCATAGATATATGGCCTTCTTGGATTACCTTTTGAGCTTCGTTCTTGAAGACAAAGCAATCTTCAATTGGATGCCCCACCATACGGTGATACGGGCAGTAATTGGGTTGATTGATCTTGCCGATATCTGCCGGCTTCTTTGGTGTTGGCAGTGATATTAATTGATTATCAAGGCAGAGATCGAAGAGTTTTCTGGTATGCTCTTTTCTGAAAGAATAAGGAGCCTTCATACGCTCGGCCAATGTAGGCGGAGGTATCTTTGGTTCCGGTTTCTTTCTTGAGGTAGTGGGGATTACTGCCCCCTTTGTTTCATCACTAGGCAAGAAGTCGATAGTATTGACTTCTTTTGCAGGCAAATTGCGCTCCTTAGGGAGTTTACCCTTTTGAGCTGTATGAGTTGATTGCTCGGCTAAGAAGCCTTCGATTTCTGCCACAGCAATATTCAGCTGGTCAAAGCTTCTGATATTTGCAGCCAAGAGTCTCTCTTTAATTGTTATGATGAGGCCTCTGCGGCAAATAATACTGCATCTTGCTGGATGGGAGGATTGTCGCATTGCATGCTAAACTCCCTCCATTTTGATGAAGTCTATTGCTGACTCCCCTTTCTTTTGTTTGAGGGAGCAACTCAGCAAGAGAGACCTTCCTTTCTGCTGTTTGGAAGCGATCATAGAATTTTGATTGCATATCAGCCCAGTCGAGAACTGAGCCAACCTTGAGCTTTGCATACCATTGGAATGCGACTCCTGTTAAGAAGTTGCAAAATATCTGAGGAGATATGATTCCTCAGATGCAAGATCGCCCATGGCAATTATATAATGTGCCACATGCTCCCGAGGTGTCCCATGCCCGTCATATTTAGGCAACTTTGGGACTTTGGGACATGATTCTGGCAGCTTCTTGAGTTGATGATGTATAGGGAACGGGACAGAATATAAACCCGTAGCCTGAATACCCTCGCCCTGCTGGGCGAACATATCTTCAACCATCTTCTTTATTTCATGCCTTTGAATTTGCAAGGCTTCTGTTTGAGGAGGCATGATATTAGATGGGTCATTGATATCCGGACCCGTAGCTTGAGGAAGAAGACCAGTTGAAGAAATTGCTGGATTATGTAATGAGATAAATCCATCCGGATGCTGGCTTTGTGTTGATGTTGAGCAGCAACCGGTTCTATGGATGGTCGATGGCTTGAAGTTGCCAATCGTCTCATCTCATTGACAAGTGAGGTCATTTCAGACCGCCACTGTTGCATGACTTCATATTTGTCGTCATCCGCCATTGCGTGGAAATTTTCTTTTGTCGGCAAGTTGATGACGGGATGACTACCAGAGGTAGAGGGTCCACCTTCTTCAAGTTGAATATTTGTTTCTTCAAGGAAGGGAATTTGAGTACCCTCATGTTGGATATCAGTTGGAAGAGAAGCTTGATTAGAGGGGCCAATTTGCCCGCCAGGTTGGTGAGTTCTTCTGACGAACTGCCTGATATTAGGATGGACATCTTCTGTGGGAATATTGGGGGTGGCTTCCGCGATTTGCTCCGCGAGTTCGCCAACTTCCCTTCCAGTAGTATAGCATGAGAAGATTATAAGCTTGGGTGTTCCCCGAGCTGCCCAAGTGACACGTCGTCTTTTTGACGGACGAGTACTGGTGCTAGGAATTGCTCTTGGCTTCAAGGATTCTGGGATCCACGATATACGGTCGAAGACCGATACGCGAGCCCGGATTGTTGAGTTGGAATTTCTTCGACCACCCGGGTATTCTCCGGGCCTTGAGGATTGTAGTTTGGCTTTCTGTATATGCCTTTTCTTTTCCATCCTCTGGGATGTTCAGATCCAGCATATTGAAGAGAGGCATCTTCGGTGTTGCTTTTTCTTTGAATCACCTTTGATGCATTTGCCTGATCTTCTCAAAGTTCTGGACTCTCTTCTTGGGAACCCAGATTTGTTTCAACTTGGTAAAATGCCGCGTCTTTTGCTTGACATCGGCTTTCACCATGGAATCTTCATGTTTTCCTCGAAACCACCGTAGAGCTGAGAAGCGGTTCGAGGTTGGAATATTGGGATATACCTATCACGAGGAGTGGTAGGTGGAGTACCATCAAGGCGCACTCGCACATTTCCGACCATGACGGACTTGCCAGATCTGGAGATGGCGGCGGGCGGCCTCCTGTTCTTGTGGCGTTTATTTTGCCCCGCTGTGAGGAGACAGGAGCCACAATGGTAGAAGAGATCATATGGACCGAATAGGTCCGAGCTTGAGTTGAATGGGGTTTGCCCCCTTTGACAGCAACATTCTTCACAGGCATTTGGGTGCCTGTTTTGACAGTAGCGGAACGAGCCTTGACACGTCCACTGTTGTTGGAATTCTTCTTTGTTGATTGTGGGAGGAAGATATTTGAGCAGCTTCCTCCTGTTGATGGGCCGGAACCACTCCCAGAAAGAAAGGGGATCCGACGACTGCAGGGAAATCTCCGAATATGATCGGAGTCGCCAGGTAACCGAACCTGGCATGGTTGTTGACGACTAGCGGTCCATAAGTGACGGCCATCTTCAACAGTTTGAGATTGTTTCTTTTGAGTACCTTCAAAAGGAAATAGCAGTATCAGGATTTTCATAAACAGCATACAAGTCTCATCCTTTTTACTATGAATGGTGAGAAGAGGTCCCACCGGGCGTGCCAGCTGTTGACACGGGGGAAAAATTTTCCTATGAAAATATCGTGGGGATTGCGTTCATTCGTTTTTTGGCGTAGTATATTTATTGTTTTATATTTTGATATTTGTGGGGGCGTGCCAGCCTGTCTAACAGACAGAAAAAGAGTCCGCGCGATGCGGAAGAAGAATTTTGGTGTCCGGGGAAAGGACAGGTTTGGTGTCCGTGGAACGGGTATGGTGTCCGTGGAACGGACGGGTATGGTGTCCGTGGAAGACGGGTATGGTGTCCGAAAAAGGACGGGTGTGTCCGCGACGGACGGGTGTGTCGCGAAGGAGGGTGTGTCCGCGAACGGACGGGTGCGCCGTTTTTTATCTGAACTTCTTGAGTCCCATGTCTATTCTCATCAGGTGATTAGGGTAGCATGTGCTGGACCTCTGTCTCCATCGATCGGAATCGATGTTACATTTACATCGAGTTAGGACACTTGGTATTATTTGATACCGGTCTAAACCCGAATACCATTTCATAGTAAAGGACGAGAAAAATATGCATGCTTTTTCTGAAAAATCCTGATTATGACATGTTTTGTTTCTTTTGATTGTTTTGAAATGTTTTGCTTTGGATGTTTTATTTTTGAAATGACTGCCTTTTTGGGAGTCCAAAGTTTGATTTCTTTTGAAAAGGGGAGCGGGTATATACCCGAGGACCGATTTGAGGTCTTTTTTTCTCCTTTTTACAAAAGGTTGGTTATGGGTTTATATTTGGGAAAACATGGAGATTATTATTGTGAAGGGTATATACCCGAAGATTTTGATTCTGAACTTGGGGTGTTATAACCCAGAACAACACTTCCGTATTAGAAGGATGATTGTGCAAATTTTTATATGAGGTTCTTTTGCAATGCCATTTCTGAGCAGAGTCCGAGTTTGAGGTAGAGTTTCTTTTCTCCTCATTTCGTACTTGTGCGGGTCCAATTTCCGGAGATCATATGGATGTATCTCCACGGAAGTTCTTGTCCTATTTGTGATTTTTGTCCGAAGTCCATTTCCACGGGTATATTTCTCGTGGAGGTGCATATGTGCTCCCATTTAGGGTATCTGAGCACGGTTCTTGTCCACTTCCCTTTTTCTTTGGATGTGTGTATATTATCACAATCCCTTTTTTATTTTTTGAATATGTGAATATGTCTTGGTGAATCCCCACTTAGGCAGGGTGTCCTTGTAGAGATATTTTCATATTGGCATATGTTATATCCATGTATTCTCGGGAGAAACTTTACCCGGAGGGACTTTGCCTTAAAGAGATATATGTGTATAAACACAAATTTGCACTTTGTAAATATATTCTCAAACGGTATCTCCACTTGAGCAGAGTATCCGATAAGAAGGAGCCCCCCGTATGAACGAGTCCCTTTTTTTTTGAGAAACATATACAAACGGGGCATATTTGTGATTATATAGATATATTCTCGAGCGAGTCTCTTTGGGCAGAGATTCCACTAAGAAATACATTTATATAAACATGAAGTTTGTGATTATACGGATATGAATTTAGAGGGAACTTTGTCCGGGCAAGATTCCTCCTAAGAGACATATACGTATAGGCACAAATTTGTGATTTTATGGATATGTTCTTAGGGGAGTCTCCATTTGGGCAGAGTTTCCTCTAAGAAACATATACATAAGAACATAAATTTGTGAATATACGAATATGTTCTCGGACAGAACCTCCGCTTGGGCAGAGTTTCCTCTAAGAACATATACATATAACACGAGTTTGTATTTACATGGATACGTCCCCTGAGAGAGTTTTTGCCCGGGTGAGATTCTCCTAAGGAACATATTTGTATAATTACAAATTTGTGATCTTTATATATGTGTTCATGGACGGAACCTCCGCTTGGGCAGAGTTTCGTCTTAAGAAACATATATATAAGAACACAAATTTGCGAATATACGAATATGTCCTTGGGCAGAACCTCCGCTTGGGCAGAGTCTCCTCAAGAAAACATATACATATAAGCACAAAATCCACCATCCCAGAGACTCGCTCGATGGGCGGGGAGAACATGGGTATTTAAATACCATGTGTCCATAGAGACTCGCTCGATATGGACGGCATTTAAACCCCGGGAATATCACCCCACAGAGACTTGCTCGATGTGGGGGATGGGATTAAGAAGGAATGCTGATGACGATTACGCCGACCGCTCTCCTTTCCGCGCCTGGCCTATCGGGCTAAAGAAGGGGATTTGTACCTTCACACACCGGACGGGAGGGATTTGAGAATGAGAGAGGGAATGAGCAAATGCTCTTTTTCTATTTTCCTGGGATTTTTCCAACAGGGCTTCGCCGGAGCAAGTTGAAGACCCCCCTTTCCTTTGGAATAGGGGGGTATTTATAGGGGTTTCGGCCCCTTACATGCGTGGGAGAGGGGAGAGAGAGAGTGCCCCAACCGATGGTGACCTCATGATGAGGTCACCATCGGTTAGGGGAGAGTCCCCCTTAACCGATGGTGACCTCATCATGAGGTCACCATCGGTTAGGGGCAACCGATGGTGACCTCATGCTTAGGTCACCATCGGTTAGCCCCTTAACCGATGGTGACCTCATGTTGAGGTCACCATCGGTTAGGGGGAGACCCCCCCTTAACCGATGGTGACCCATTGTGAGGTCACCATCGGTTAGGGGGTCCTAACCGATGGAAAGAGAGGGGAGAGGGGGGGATTTTGTCTATAAATACCCCCCTACACCCTCATTTCCAGGACTTGTTGGAGCCCGGAGGTGCTGCTGAAGTCCTGCTTGTTTTTTGGAGTTTCGCCCGACTTCTCGGAGTTTTGCCCGATCGGAGGGTGCCTTTGCAAGCCTCGGAGTTCTTCCTCGAGCTTGTTCTTTGTGCTTGTTCTTTGTATTCGGTCTATAGACCTTGTGCTGCCGGAGGTGCTGCTGGAGTCCGGCTCCGTTTCCTTGGCGCTTCGCCCCAACTTCTCGGAGTTCTGCCCGATCAGAGGGTGCCTTTGCAAGCCTCGGAGTTCTTCCTCGAGCTTGTTCTTTGTACTTGTCCTTCGTACTCGGTCTATAGACCTTGTGCTGCCGGATTTTTCCGTGCTTCGTACTTTGAACGGAGACATGTTCTCCTTGTACTTTCATTTTAACCGGGACTCCGGGCACCATTTTAAGGGCCGGAACTCCCCTGTGAAGGATCCCGCTAATAAGTTTGTAACTTAAATAACCTTGGGGTCATTTTAAATCACAACTTTTTGGCCTCTGAGCAGGCTGCTGATAATGTATTGTAACCAGGCCTGCTGATAACCAACATTTAATTTTCGTGGCCCAACGGCCCCTTTCATCATGTCCACGACTTGAACCGTCATCCGCCAAAATAGGCTTCAACTAGGCTAGTCGCCGGGCCATCATCTGATGTATTTTGTAATTTCCGCTGAAATAAACGTGTCACACTTTTGCCGTTCAACAACGGCAAATGTCACCTTCACAGATGAAGAAATGCTGCTATCCACTCCATGCCACAACCGTCCTTTATATATGAAAGGGCGGGTCAACGACAATAAGTTAAATCGGATTCTGATCGATCCGGGGGCATCCATTAATTTAATGCCCCACAAAACTTTTGAATCCCTACATCTCATGCCTTACATGCAGCAAGTAAGGGATATAAGGATCACATGTTTCAATCAAAATTCAGAAGAAGCCATCGGAAGAGTCGCTATCGACCTAACTCTGGGTGACTTTGTCACCAAGGTGACGTTTTATATCATTGATGTTGATACAACATACAGAATATTGCTCGAAAGACCCTAGCTACATGAAAATTATGTCTTCCCGTCAACACTCCATCAATGCATCAAATATGCAAAAGAAGGAAAGCAACATACAGTCTTTACTGATCAAGCCCCATTTCGGGAAGATGAATACAACTTGACTGATGCCCTCCTATATCTTAGAGGACCAGTTCTTCAACCCTCTGCCCGATCAAAAGAGAAGGGTAAACAAACTGGATGCTCAGATGAAGATAATGAGACTGGCGAGCTTTTTGTGATAAACAAGCGTATTGCCAAGCTCTACACGAAGAATTCCCGAAGCAAATCAACCCGTCCAGAAAGGCGAAGCATCAGTTATGAGGCCGATCATGTAAGTCAAGCCATCATTAAGAGCATTCCTCTGCCTCCTAACTGCATGCAAATCTATTCCCCAAAGTAAGATCAAATCGTCTGACGATTGAAAACATTCGTCGTTACCTATCAAAGAAAAGAAGAGAAGAGAAATGCCAGAAAGGCAGAAAAACCAATTCTCTTCTACAAAGAGGAGTCAATACCTCAAGCATTTCCAGAAGATGATTTCGGTTGGGAAGATAGACCTAAAAATCATCTTGAGCCGATACAAGAAATGGCTACCAGAAAATATCAAAGAAATGTGCAAGAAGCAAAATATCCCTCAGGTGCAAATACATCTCGGAGGGAGTTCTTCAATCAATTATGGGAACCTTCCCAAGTGCGAGAACAACCTTCCTTCTCCAAGAAAGATACAAGAGGGCTAGGCTATGATACTAATGCCTTCTTCATAGTCAATACTGTTGGGCTATCGCCAGAGACCTGCAATGCAGAAAGCAACCAAAGGCCTTCTAGCTCCAACTCTCAAGAAGATATTACCTCTCCCAAAAGAGAGCTATCAAATGAAGAATCGCCAGGAGAACCTGACGAACAAGCCTCACCAATAAATCTCGAAGATATAAATTCATACGAGGTCTACGTCACTAATTCCGACAACGAAGAAGACTTCGTGGATTTGCAACCAGCTCCTCAGAAAGTCGAAGATGGCGGACAAGCCACTATTGATGAATTAATCGAGCTCAATCTCGGGGATCAAGAAAACCCCTGTCCAAACTTCATCAGTGCCCTTCTCGATGAACAAGAAAGGGAATCTTACAAAATTGTCCTATTGGAATTCCAAGATTGCTTCGCTTGGAATTACAAAGAAATGTTCGGGCTGGAGCCATCAGTCGCCGAGCATGAATTATCTATACTCCCTACAGCCAAGCCTGTCAAACAACCTCAAAGGCGCATGCAACATAAGCTGGAGCTTAAATTAAATGTTGAAGTCGACAAACTCTCTGAAGTAGACTTCATCGAGCCATGCATATATCCAATTTGGCTCGCCAATATTGTCCCAGTAAAGAAGAAGAATGGCCAAGTCCGGATCTATATTGATTACAAGGACTTGAACAAAGTATGTCCTAAAGATGATTTCCCAGTTCCAATCACAGAAACCATGGTGGACATGACCACCAGCCACGAAGCCTTATCCTTTATTGACGGATCTTCAGGTTACAACCAGATCTAGATGGCAATCAAAGACAAAGATCATACTACTTTCAGATCACCTAAAGGAATCTTCAACTATAAAAGGATGCCCTTTGACTTGAAGAATGCAGGAGCCACATATCAAAGGGCAACGACAAAAATATTTGATGAAATGCTCCATGACATGGTCAAATGCTATGTGGATGACTTAGTCGTCAAAACAAAAAAACGGGAAGATCATCTATCTGCTCTCCGCCGTGTTTTTGAAAAACTTCGTCAATACAAATTGAAAGTGAACCCCATGAAATGTGCATTCGGGGTTCAAGCGGCAAGTTCCTGGGTTTCGTCGTCAAATATCGGGGAATAGAAATAGACCCCGACAGAATCAAGGCGATCCAACAACTGCCACCTCCTCAAAATTTGACCGAGCTAAGGTCATTCCAAGGAAAGTTAGCCTATATCAGACGATTCATCTCCAACCTCTCAGGAAGGTGTGCGCCCTTCGGCAAACTAATGAAGAAGGATGCTCCTTTCACCTAGGATCAAGAATGCCAAACTGCCTTTGAGTAGATAAAAGAATATCTCCTCACTCCACCAGTTTTGGGAGCACTAATTGGTGGAAAGCCTCTCATACTTTATATTGCAGCTATGGACGCCTCTTTGGGAGCTCTACTAGCACAAATAAATGAAGAAGGCAAGGAGCAACCTCTATACTATCTCAGCAGAAAGCTGATCGATCTAGAACTTCGATATGCACCAATGGAGAAAGTCTGCCTAGCACTGGTATTCGCCGTCAAGAAATTAAGGCATTACTTGCTAGCTCATGAAGTCAAACTCATCTCCAAATATGATCCCCTCAAATATCTACTGAGACAACCGTATTGTTAGGGAGACTCGAAAAATGGGCCTTGCTCCTCATGGAATTTAATATCACTTACGTCTCACGAAGGGCAATCAAAGGGCAAGGTTTAGCTGAATTCTTGGCTGCACATCCAGTGCCAGAAGATTCACCATTGTCTATTGATCTTCCAGAAGAAGAAACTCTCTCCCTCACAAATGAGAGGGAAAATCAAGCTCAAGAAAATCCAAATCCCGAAGAGGTCATCACAATTGAATTACCTTCTTGAGAATTATATTTTGATGGAGCTTCTCGAACACTCCATTTTACATACGGTTCTGCCAGCCTCACTACTAGAGCAGGCATCGTCTTAGTCACTCCCCAAGGAGGAATCTTATATAATTCTTATGCTCTTATGAAGACAGTGACAAATAATGAAGCTGAATACCAGGCTCTAATTATTGGGCTCCCGCTAGCTCTCGAAATGGGGGTCAAAGGCATACAAGTTTATGGTGACTCACAATTGGTCATCCGACAAGTGTTGGGCTAATATGAAGTTCGCAAACAACAATTGGTTCCATACTATGCTACAGTTATGGAACTCAAATGAAAGTTTCACTTCTTCAACATAGCCCATGTACCGAGAAGTGAAAATTCTCAGGCGGATGCTTTAGCTAAACTGGCCTCTACCATAAAACTACCTCCCGAAGGAGAATTAAACATAATTGTTTGTCATAGAAACCCATTCCGAGTATCCTCGACAATGAGTCCAATTTCACAATTGAGAAAGTGTATACTATGGAAGAAAATGCAGCAAATCAATCTGAAGATTGGTGTGAACCGATTATCAAAATCAAGAAAGGTTGGCTCCCTTCTAATCGAGCTCAAAAAATTCAACTTTTACGCATGGCTGCATCATATCAGCTGATAGGAGATCATTTATACCGATTGGTCCATGAAAAGAAGGGATCAATTCTCCTCAGATGCTTATCTCCCAAAGAAGCCAAAGTCATTATGCAAGAAGTTCACTCTGAACTGTGTGGTGTACACCAGGCAGGTGAAAAGATGAAAATCAATATAAAAAAAAGGCTTCTATTGGCCTACCATGTATGCAGATTGCATCCAATACGCCCGTACATGTCATCAATGCCAAGCCTTCGACCCTGTGCCGAGGAAATCACCAAGTATACTACATCTTATAGCGCCAACATGGCCTTTTGCAGAATGGAGAATGGATATTGTGGGACCATTCCCACCCTCATCTCAAGGTCACAAATTCATATTGGCTGCTAAAGATTATTTCTCTCGATGGGCTGAAGCTATTCCATTACGGGAAGTAACAAGAGAAGCAGTCGCCAAATTTGTCAAGCAAGACATAATATACAGATTTGGTACCCCTTACAGGATCATGTCTGATAACAGGTCACCATTCTGGAACAAAACAATATATGCCTTGGCAGCCAAATTTCATATTGATTGGACATCATCAGTTTACAATCCACAAGCTAATGGGCTAACAGAAGCCTTCAACAAAACCCTCTACAAGCTACTTGCTAAAATAGTCGGCAGTCGAAAGCGGGAATGTGGAGAAAATGTTCATGAGGCTCTGTGGGCATACCGAACAGTATACAAAACTCCTACTGGGTGTTCGCCTTTCTCCTTAGTATATGGGGCTGAGGCAATAATACCTATAGAAATTGAAATGGCATCCTATCGGGTGGCAATCCAAACTGGACTCCAAGGTCAAGATCAAAAACAAATAGAAAGAAGACTCGAGGAGCTTTCCAATCTGGAAGGAAGGCGGCTTGAAGCATATAAATGCCTCCAAGAATATCAGGCCAGAATGGCTCGTGCATTCGACAAGTTGGCAAGACCCAGAGCATTTAAGCAGGGGGATCTAGTCATGGTCAAATGCAGAGAAGTAATGACAGGAAAGTCAAGTGGCAAACTGCAACCCATTTGGCTTGGCCCATACATCGTCACCTTGGCATATAAAGGAGGTGCATACAGGCTGGTGGACCATAAAGGTACTGTGCCCTTTCCTCCACTCAATGGAAAACACCTGAAGCTATACCATGCACCAAAACATGAGCTCTCTGGTTAATCATCAAAGTAAAAAACCTATCCATCCAAATAGGCGGGAAGCCGAAAAAGAATGAAAGGTACCCTCTCCGGGGATTGGTACTAAAATCAAGAAGTTTGCTACAAATGGGGACGGAGAAATCAAAACCTCTATCTGTCCATCATACAACCCAAATCTCCAAACCCTCAAGCTCCGTCAGAGCATGAAGCTGAAGACACTCCATGTATAAATCCAAGAAGCAAATGAATGAGTGAAAGTCGAGGAGTTATCTTGCACTTCTCACTTCTCAAGTCCAAATTCCAGATCATAGCCAATAAACCATCAAAGCAGGTTATACCCAAATTCAATTCAAAACCACAGCCAGCAAACTACAATGCTAGGTTATATCAAATCCAAATACCAAATTTAGCCACAAACCATCAAGGTAGGCTGAACCAAATGCAAACCCAAATCCGAAACCATAATCCGAGCTCAAATTCCAAACTCTAGCCAGCAAACCACAATGGTAAGCTATGACAAATCAAAATTTCCAAACCCTTAGCCAAAAAGCCATCAAAGAAGGCTAAGTCAATCCAAAGCCCAGAAATCCCACCAGCAAACCACGAAAGCTGGCTAAACCAAATTCAAATCTCAAGTTATAGCTAGAAAACCATCAAGGTAGGTTGTATCAAAGTCAAACCCAAAAGAAAAAGAGAATATTAGCCACAAACCATCAAGGTAGGCTAAATCAAATTCAAATTCAAATCCAAATTCCCAAAACATAGACAATAAACCATCAAGGTAGGCTGCGCCAAAGTCAAACCAAAAAAAAAAAAATTTATTAGCCACAAACCATCAAGGTGGGCTAAATCAAAACCAAAACCAAAACCAAATCCAAGTCCAAATTCCAAACTCTTGACCAAATAACCATCAAGGCAATATAAATCAAAACCAAAATCCAAATCCAAGTCCCAAATCCAAAAACAAATCCAAGTTCAAATCCAAATTCCAAATGCTAGCCAGAAAACCACAAAGGAGGGCTAAACCAAAACCAAAACCAGATCCAAAACTAAATCGAATCTCAATACAAATACAAGTCCAAATGTAAATCCAAAATTCCATATCTTAGCCAGAAAACCACAAAGGTGGGCTAAACTAAACCAAATCCAAATCTGAATTCAAATCCCAAAGTCCAAATGCTAGCCAAAAAACCACAAAGGTAGGCTAAACCAAATCAAACCCAAATCCCAAATCCAAATCCAAATGCAAACCCAGTAATGCAGGACAGCAGAAAAGAAGGTAGAGAAGGAGGAAGAGAAGTCGGAATCCACCGGGGAGGGAAGAGAGGAAAACGAAATCCACCGGGGAGGAAGAAGAGAGGAAGCTGCTGCAAAGCTATTATGAATTCATCATTATCTGTCTCCTCAAGAGGATTACAATGTTATTTAAATAGACAAAACCCTAATGACCTTTTTTGACCTCATACGGACTAAAATACCATTGGACCTAGAAAAATAGTACAAAATTCATACTAAAAATCACAGAAAATATAAAAAACTCTAATTAGGCAATTAGGCCTCAAACATGGTAAATAAAGACCCCCTAACTTAAACATAGACTTCTAACTTAAATGACAATCAAATTATATCAATTGGATCTTCAATGGGCCAAATAAAATATAAATTAGGCTTTGGGCTTTGACTTTGCAGCTCCTTATTTCCCATCATTCTCTCCTTGTTCGAAAAAAAACTCATCCTTTAGTTTTGAAATGCTGAAGTAGGACGAAGCCAAACACAAGGGAGCAAATATTGAACTCCATGCAAACAATCATGTATGGGACCTCAAACCGTCGGCCAACGTACACCTCGCAAAAATCTGACCATACTACATCAACATGAGATGACTCCCGAAATATCACGGCATCAGATAGAACAGTTGACGAAGCCACCTCACACACAGTGCCATCCATCAAATTGAGTCAATAGGAGTATAGAATCATCCAATCCAATCCAATCCAGAATCAACACATAAACTCTGATCCTGCATGCCTATTCACATCTCTTCTTCATACTCATCGATCAGTGCGGCGTCGGCCTCATAAATCACATCCTCCATCGAGATGTCCTGTACTACTGGCTCCGGTGGCAACTCTGAGGTGTTTGTGAAGCCACAATAAGGGACTATGCATGCCTCGGGTGGGTAGTAGTAAACACATGGTGTCATCCCAAATCTCAAGTCAACATGCCGCTCCGCTAACCACTCAGCCCTAAGAGTGATGAAGAACTCATTAGATGGATAGATCTCAACCAATGCGATGTCTGAATAAACACACCGCCGGAGGGTATCGCAACGACGACAATCAAAAGAGAACTCCAAAAGCAATGTCTGGATAGATGATAATCTCCCCTGTTCGAGATAACAAATCTACAACACTATGAGAGATATAATTACTTGGCTAATTAGGTTCGAGCAACATACGAACAAACTAACCATTTGGTATGCACACACTTGTCTCGGCAAAACATGGCATCATATCCATAGATACAAGAAACAAACGGCCATGTTGATCCGAACCCCAACGTGCGAGAACCGTATGGACGAAAGGCTCACAGATTCGCTGGATGCTGACCAGAGTGGTTGCTGGCTGGAGAAATGACACAAACAGCGCGGAAATCGGAGCACAAATGAACCCCTGTACTGGCGGTACAATAACAAGCTTAATGCACTGCCCGAGTACTGTAGCAGACCAGTACTGTAGCGAACCATTTGGGTCTGGTCCACTTTAAGTGGCTGGAGCTCCTCTTTGTCCTCCCACCCAACCCCTTTTCCCAATCCCACGTGGAGGGTCAGGGAGGGGTCTGGGCAGCGGCAACGGCTGCCAGGAAGGAGATGGCGGCTGTCGATGGGCGTGGAGGGGGCGGTGCCAGGGGCGGGCGACTCTGGCGAAGGCGGTGACCACTGCGACGGCGGCGACTCCGGGTGTAAGCGGCGATCGGATCGGCTACCAAGGCACAACCCGCCCCAGCACAGGCGACGAGGTTGTCCGCACGTGAAAGGGGGCGTGAGGGTGGAGCTCCAGTGGGGGTCGCACGGCGCGAGCCTTCGAGGGGTGCGACGATGGAGAATGCGGGGCCACCTGGCAGGGACGCGTTCATGGGGGGCCCACTGGCGCAGGGTCGACGGGGCGTGGTGGCCGCAGTGGCCGGTCGGCTAGCGGGGCTGGCGAACACACACGCCTGCGAGTGGCGCTGGGAGGCATCCGCCGCGAGCGCCTAAACGTAGCGGGATGGACGCGCGCGGGTCTTTTGGCAAAGACGTCAGAACAGGGGCGCGAGGGGTCTCCCGCGAAGAGGGCTGGCGTGCGCTCGTCGTGGCGTGGCGGTGGATCTTGGGCGCTCTGATACCAGATGATGCGGGACAGAAAAAAAGAAGGAGGAGAAGGAGGAAGAGAAGCCAGAATCTACCGGGAAGGGAAGAGAGGAAAACTGGAATCCACCGGGGAGGAAGAACAGAGGAAGTTGCTATAAAGCTATTCTTAAATCATCATTATCTGTCTCCTCAAGAGGATTACAATGTTATTTAAATAGACAAAACCCTAATGACCTTTTTTGACCTCATAAGGACTAAAATACCCTTGGACCTAGAAAAATAGTACGAAATTCGTACTAAAAATCACAAAAAATATAAAAAACTCGAATTGGCAAACATGGTAAATAAAGACCCACTAACTTAAACATAGACTTCTAACTTAAAAGAGAATCAAATATATCAATTGGATCTTCAATAAGCCAAAGAAATATAAATTAGGCTTTGGGATTTGACTTTGCAGCTCCTTATTTCCATCACCCAGATTCCAAATCCTAGCCAGAAAACCACAAAGGAAGGTAAAAAAAAAAATCCAAAACCAAATTCAAATCCAAATTCCAACTATAGCCAGCAAAGCATATAGATAGGCTAAACCAGACCCAAATCCAAGTCCAAATTCAAGCCAGTGATCCATAAAAATCAGCTACATCAAAATCAAATTCTTATCCCCTCAACTACCAAAATCAGTCAAATACCCAAATACCAAGCTAAAAAAAAAAACAAAGAGTTGCAAAAAAAAAGAAGAAAAGAAAAAGGGTTAAAAATAGAGATATCTTGATGGACTTAAGTATACAGTCCGCTGTATTCTTAAAGGTAAAAAGGTCAAAAAATCTGGCTGAGGTGAAAACCGAAAGGGCGCTTCAGGCAAAAATGGCTAACCCCTCAACGTGAAAATCTGAAAGGGCGCGTTGAAAAAAGCTAAAGGGAGCCAGTTTCAGTGAAAACCCGAAAGGCACTGTTGGAAGCTAAAAATGTGACACGTTTACTTCAGCAGGAATTATAAAATTCATCAGATGATAGTCCGGCGACTTGGCCAGTTAAAGCTTATTTTCGGCGGACAATCGTTCAAGTTACGGACATGATGAAAGGGGTCGTTGGGCCACGAAAATTAAATGTCGGTTATCAGCAGGCCTGGTTACAATACATTATCAGCAGCCTGCTCAGAGGCCAAAAAGTTGTGATTTAAAATGACCCCAAGGTTATTTAAGTTACAAACTTATTAGCGGGATCCCCCCAAAATTCAGCAGGGGAGTTCCGGCCCTAAAATGGTGCCCGGAGTCCCGGTTAAAATGAAAGTACAAGGAGAACATGTCTCCGTCCAAAGTATGAAGCACGGAAAAATCCGGCAGCACAAGGTCTATAGACCGAGTACGAAGGACAAGTACAAAGAACAAGCTCGAGGAAGAACTCCGAGGCTTGCAAAGGCACCCTCTGATCGGGCAGAACTCCGAGAAGTTGGGGCGAAGCGCAAGGAAACGGAGCCGGACTCCAGCAGCACCTCCGGCAGCACAAGGTCTATAGACCGAATACAAAGAACAAGCACAAAGAACAAGCTCGATGGAAGAACTCCGAGGCTTGCAAAGGCACCCTCCGATCGGGTAAAACTCCGAGAAGTCGGGCGAAACTCCAAAAAACAAGCAGGACTTCAGCAGCACCTCGGGCTCCAACAAGTCCTGGAAATGAGGGTGTAGGGGGGGTATTTATAGACAAAATCCCCCCCTCTCTCCCCTCTCTTTCCATCGGTTAGGACCCCCTAACCGATGGTGACCTCACAATGAGGTCACCATCGGTTAAGGGGGGTCTCCCCCTAACCGATGGTGACCTCAACATGAGGTCACCATCGGTTAAGGGGCCTAACCGATGGTGACCTAAGCATGAGGTCACCATCGGTTGGGGCACTCTCTCTCCCCTCTCCCACGCATGTAAGGGGCCGAAACCCCTATAAATACCCCCTATTCCAAAGGAAAGGGGGTGGAAATTTGCTCCGGCGAAGCCTTGTTGGAAAAATTCCAGGAAAATAGAAAAGAGCATTTGCTCATTCCCTCTCTCATTCTCAAATCCCTCCCGTCCGGTGTGAAGGTACAAATCCCCTTCTTTAGCCCGATAGGCCAGGCGCGGAGAGGAGAGCGGTCGGCGTAATCGTCATCAGCATTCTCTTAATCCTCATCCCCCACATCGAGCGAGTCTCTGTGGGGTGATATTCCCGGGGTTTAAATGCCGTCCATATCGAGCGAGTCTCTATGGACACATGGTATTTAAATACCCATGTTCTCCCCGCCCATCGAGCGAGTCTCTGGGATGGTGGATTTTGTGTTATTATATGTTTTCTTGAGGAGACTCTGCCCAAGCGGAGGTTCTGCCCAAGGACATATTCGTATATTCGCAAATTTGTGTTCTTATATATATGTTTCTTAAGACGAAACTCTGCCCAAGCGGAGGTTCCGTCCATGAACACATATATAAAGATCACAAATTTGTAATTATACAAATATGTTCCTTAAGGAGAATCTCACCCGGCAAAAATCTCTCTCAGGGGACGTATCCATGTAAATACAAACTCGTGTTATATGTATATGTTTCTTAGAGGAAACTCTGCCCAAGCGGAGGTTCTGTCCGAGAACATATTCGTATATTCACAAATTTATGTTCTTATGTATATGTTTTTAGAGGAAACTCTGCCCAAATGGAGACTCCCCTAAGAACATATCCATAAAATCACAAATTTGTGCCTATACGCATATGTCTCTTAGGAGGAATCTTGCCGGACAAAGTTCCCTCTAAATTCATATCCGTATAATCACAAACTTCATGTTTATATAAATGTATTTCTTAGTGGAATCTCTGCCCAAATAGAGACTCTGCCCGAGAATATCTATATAATCACAAATATGCCCCGTTGTATATGTTTCTCAAAAAAAAAGACTCCGTTCATACGGGGGACTCCTTCTTATCGGATACTCTGTTCAAGTGGAGATACCGTTTGAGAATATATTTACAAAGTGCAAATTTGTGTTTATACACATATATCTCTTTAAGGCAAAGTCCCTCCGAGTAAAGTTTCTCCCGAGAATATATGGATATAAACATATGCCAATATGAAAATATCTCTACAAGGACACCCTGCCTAAGTGGGGACTCACCAAGACATATTCACCTATTCAAAAATATAATAATAAAAAAAAGGGGATTTGATAATATACACACATCCAAAGAAAAAGGAAATGGGACAGGAACCGTGCTCGGATACCCCAAATGGGAGCACATATGCACCTCCACGAGAAATATACCGTGGAAATGAACTTTGGACAGAAATCACGATGGGACAAGAACTTCCATGGAGGTACATCCATATGTTCTCCGAAAATTGCACCCGCACAGACAAGAACCGTGCTCAGATACCCTAAATGGGAGCACATATGCACCTCCACGAGGAATATACCCGTGGAAATGGACTTCGGACAAAAATCACAAATATGACAAGGACTTCCGTGGAGGTACACCATATGATCTCCGGAAATTGGACCCGGACAAGTATGAAATGAGGAGAAAAGAAACTCTACCTCAAACTCGGACTCTGCTCAGAAATGGCATTGCAAAAGAACCTCATATAAAAATTTGCACAATCATCCTTCTAATATGGAAGTGTTGTTCTGGGTTATAACACCCCCAAGTTCAGAATCAAAATCTTCGGGCATATACCCGTTCACAATAATAATCTCCATGTTTTCCCAAATGAAGACCCATAACAACCTTTTGTAAAAAGGACAAAAAGACCTCAATCGGTCCTGGGTATATACCCGCTCCCTTTTCAAAAGAAATCAAACTTTGGACTCCCAAAAAGGCAGTCATTTCAAAAATAAAATATCCAAAACAAAAGCATTTCAAAACAATCAAAAGAAAGGAGAAACATGTCATGATCAGGATTTTCTAAGAAAAAGCATGCATATTTTTCTCGTCCTTTTGCTATGAAATGGTATTCGGTTTAGACCGGTATCAAATAATACCAAGTGTCCTAACTCGATGTAAATGTAACGTCGATTCCGATCGATGGAGACAGAGGTCCAGCACATGCTACCCTAATCACCTGATGAGAATAGACATGGGACTCAAGAAGTTCAGATAAAAAACGCGCACCCCCGTCCGTTCGCGGACACACCCTCCTTTTTCGGACACCATACTCCGTTCGCGGACACCCCCTCCTTTTTTTCGGACACCATAACCCGTCCGTTCCACGGACACCATACCCCGTCCGTGTCGACGGACACCAACCTGTCCTTTCCCCGGACACCAAAATTCTTCTTCGCATCGCGCGGACCTTTTTTTTTCTGTCTGTTTAGACAGACTGGCACGCCCCCGCAAATATCAAAATATAAAACAATAAATACTTACGCTAAATAAAATGAACGAACGCATATCCTCCCGATATTTTCAAAAAGAAGGAACAAAAGGAATATCCTCTCCCGTGTCAACAGGCGCTGAGGCCTTGACAGTGGTAGATGTTGCTTTTTGGCACCTACCACATCTTCTTCCGCGATGGCGATTCGAATTATTTGCAGGACGATGCCGGTATGTCAGCGTCACTGGCTTGTCTTTAGCTTGTATAGTAGCATCACTTGGGGAGATTTGTAGCTCCTTTGGTGGAGGTACGGATACCATGTTACAGATGAAGGAGTTGAACATGGAGTCCAACTCTTCAATGGTTATTTCTTCACCTTCGTTGAAGAATCCCAGTTGTGATGAAAGAGGGGACTCCTCTCCTTTTAAAGCCTCTTGCTGGACTTGTCGAAGCCAATTCCAGAGTCGAGTTTTTCGCTCTCTCTCTTCCCATGGAATATATTGGTCAAGTGTGGCTTTATCAGAAGGCCTGGGAGATATATATTCTTCCAGCTCATCGATCAGCTTTTGGAGCTTCTGAACAGGAGTCAGCTCTTGAGGAACTTCTGCAGCAGCAGCATGCTCCATTTGCTTTTTCATCCTTCTTTTTTCATTTCTTTTCCTATTTTTCTCTCTATTCTTTATTTGTCAGGCTTTAAGTGAGCTTATGACCTCCTACTCAGGAGATGGCTTGGAGACGCCCCTTTTGCTAGAGCCGCCTTTTGCCATGAATTTTTTGGACTTTTTGAAATTTATTGGTTTTCGAGTGCCCACAATAACCCATTCACTTTTCGGGGTTTGTGCCTCGAGGGTTGAATTAATAGCTTCTTCAACAATTACAGGCGGGAGTTGGTGGTAATCATCCACGAACTTCTCAGCTTGCTGCGAGATTGGCTCCGCCGCAACTTCTTCTGGTATTTGATTTCTGTATTGCAAAATGGCAGCTTTATACCTCTCCATTTTGGCGTTTCGTTTGCCTTGTCCATAGCCCAGTTGTGAGTGATAGTATTCACATATGTCTTGATATTGTGCTTGATATTCAGGGCTTGAATCATATATTTTTATGATGCTTCACCGAAGTGAGTTGAGGCCAGGGAGTTTCCATATTGATCAATTTTCCCTTCTCGAATATGTTTCGATCAGGTCATGGAGCTCCGAGCAGTCTTTAGTGGGGTGCATGACCATGGAATGGTATTCACAATATTCATGTATCTCCTTTTCACTTTTAAAGATATAAGGTGCTGGTTCATGTACTCTGACCAGCTTTTGCCTTCTGAGACTATCAAATATGAGCTTGGTATTTTCTTCCGCAAATGAGCGCTGATGCAGAGGATGCCAGCCCATATACCATCGACTGAACAAATATGGATGTGGGAATGGTAGCTCCTCCTCGAACTCAGGGAGACCAGAGGGTGATGATGCATTGATAACATTCACCAAGTGGGACCTAGAATTGGATGGTCCGCCCGGCGGCTGTTGAGTATGAGGTTGTGGAGGATTGACCCGATAATCACCTAGGTCAATTACCCCTTGCCCAATTAGTTTTTCTGCGGCATCTTTGAAATCTATGCAGTCTTCAATGTCGTGGCCGACCATTTGATGATATGGGTAGTAGTTAGACAATGCCTCTGCTGGAGCTAGAAAATCCATCCATCCGGACCAAAGGCATAGCCGGAAGAGTGGTAATGTTTTGTGTCGAGGAAAAGAATATAAATTTACCGACTCGACAGGATTTGGAGATTCATCAAGTAGCCATCCGATCGAATCTGCATATGGCGACCATAGAGGTAGCTCCTGATTTGCTTGTGTATGGATAGGGGCAGTTTGTGGAACACAGGGTCCCTGAGCGGGAGTATCCTGATGTCTCTCTACACTTTGCATAATTTGCCGCAACTCTTGTTGGCCTTGTTGTAGTTGCTGGAGTTGCTTTTAAACTTTCCTCATTGCTTTCCATGTGGCTTGGAGTCTGGATCTTGGCGGAGAATGTGCTCCAGAAGTATCTTAAGGTGGGTCGCATGAAGGACCGTCCTTAGGATTATTTGAGCTTGTAGCGGGCTCTGCCGCATGTATGACATTGACTGATTGTTCTAGTCGATCCCAAGCATGAGGCTGAGCAGGGTCGATCAGACTGCTTTGCATAGATACGAGGCTATTTTGGATCATCTTCTGGACCTCATTTTTGAAGACATAGCAAACTTTAATTGGATGCCCCACCATACGGTGATACGGGCAATAGTTGGGCTGATTGATCTTGCTGGCATCTGCCGACTTTTTGGGCTCTGGCAGTGACATCAATTGATTGTCGAGGCAGAGATCAAAGAGCTTCTTGGTGTGCTCCTTTTTGAAGGAATAAGGAGCCTTCATGCGCTCCGCCAGTGTTGGCACTAGCGCTTTTGGCTCTGATTGCTTCTTTGGAGTGACGGGGATTGGTGCCCCCTTTGCTTCATTGCCAGGCGAGAGTCGATGACATTGACCTCTTTCCCTGGTGGGTTGCGCTCTTTGGGGAGCTTGCCTTTATGAGATGTATGAGCCATTTATTCGGCTAGGAACATCTCGATTTCTACTACAATAGAATTATTGATCAAAACTCTTGACCAAGAGTTTCTCATTGATTGCTGCTATGAGGCCTCTTCGGCAGATAGTGATTGCATCTTCTGGAGCGGGAGGGTTGTCACATCTCATGCTAAACTCTCTCCATCTTTTGATAAAGTCAATTGTCGATTCTCCTTTCTTTTGTTTAAGGCAAGGTTTGCCGGATCGGAATCGGGAGGCGAATCAGATTTTTCTTGATCCGATTCGATTGCCCCCGAATCGACCCGAATCGATCCGAATCGGATCGATTCTCATGGGTATAATATATATATATATAATATATCATATATATGATATTTATAATGTATAATATATATTTATATGATATAATAATATTATATATGAGGCGAATCGGACCGAATCGATGGAATCGAGAATCGGGTTTTCATGATTCGCCCCGATTCGGGAGAATCGGGCCAATGCGATTCGATCCGCCAAACTATGGGTTAAGGAGCATAGCTCGGCGAGAGAGACTTTTCTTTCGGCTGTTGGAAACGGCTGATGAACATCTTTTGCAGATCAGCCCAATCAACAATTGAGTTGGACTTAAGCTTTGAATACCATTGGAATGCAACTCCAGTCAAGGAAGTTGCGAAATATCTGAGAAGATATGATTCATCGGAGGCCAAATCACCCATGGCAATCATATAATGTGCTACATGCTCCAGCGGTGACCCATGTCCATTAAACTTTTCCAGTTTTGGGACTTTAGGGCACGCCTCTTGCAACTTCTTGAGTTGATGATGAATAGGATACATGATGGAATCTAAGCCCGTAACCTGAATACCTTCGCCCTGCTGAGCGAATATATTTTCGATGATTTTTTGTATCTCATGCCTTTGTATGACAATATTTTGCATTGATCCTGTTTGAGGAGGTATAATATTGGACGGGTCGATGATATCCTGACCCGTAGCTTGAGGAAGGCCACTTGTAGAAGCCGCCGGATGATTTGCCGGATCGGACCCATCCAGATGCTGACTTCGCTGTTGATTTTGAGTGGAGACTGGCTGCATGGAATGCCGGAGGCTTGAAGTTGCCAATCGCCTCATTCCATTTAGAGCGTGGCCATTGAGATTGGCTCTGCTGCATCATATGATATTTATCGTCGTCCGACATTGCTGGAAATTTTCCCTTGTGG